>CATIWK010225825.1:0-13156 GCA_949634005.1 Mallotus japonicus
CACAGATATCTTCTCAAAATAACTGAGGGGCAAATTCCATCTTAATCACTCACATCCCTCACTTAATTCATTCTATATCAAATCACAACCTATTTTACTAAGAGGTTAAAGATGATGTAGGGATGTGTCAAAATACAGAACTTATCATGCAGGAAACCATAGTGATTTCAGGTCATAGGACTCCAATAGTACTACTGTGATGAGAATTACCTATGACAATCATCCATATGGTATTCTCATAGTAGGTCGATCCAGTACATCATTTCTCTAATATGTACCTATGAGTTTGACTTAATATCTCATATACATAATTAGTAAAACATAATCATCAGGCAACCTCATACTAGTCTTTATTCATTGTTGCTCCCATAATAATAATCGACTAGGGATATTTATATTAGAATTCAAGTATCACCTAAGACTTTTACTATCAAGTTATGCACTTGATGATCTTAGGTAGAATTAACTAATCAAGGATAATATTAGAATTAGCCAGTAATTAAATAAAAATGCCTCTTTATTAATAGAATAGAAATATGACCAAGTCAAAGTATGGCTATTACATAATTGGCCTAAGGCATAACACTAACAGGTTTGACTCTCCTCAATTATTTTTCAGGATCCCGGGAGTCTACTGTTATTTCTCTTTCTCTGGACTGGATTCATTCTTCACCGGCTACTTTATGTAGGTTTATTGTAATATTATTAATATTTGTGAAATAATTTGTAGTTAATTATGTTTGAGTTAGTGTTGAGGGGAGTGCAATACAAATACCAGTTATAATACAATAACAATAATTCCTCCAAATCAATGCAAAAGCAATGTAAAAAGTATAATAATTAACTAAAAATGCATAAATAACAAAAATGACTAACTAGACTGACTTTAGTGAAAATAATCCTAAATTATGCTTTTAAATGATAAAAACCTATATTTCTAATAATGAAATGCAACTATTTAATGCTCAAAATCTATCATTTTTAGCACTTATCAACTCCCCCACACTTGAGCTTTTGCTTGTCCCCAAGCAATTCTCATTCATTTAACGAATGAAAACCATTAGCTAGCTTCACTTGAACAACCACTCTAATCTCCCATTAATACAAAACTTAATAATTCATAAAATAAAACAATAAACTGAGGTCAAAGATATAAAATTTACCATGTGGAGAGCCAACTTTCTTATTGAATTCATGAAAATAAACTATTGATTTTGGAGAAAAATGAAAGCAAGAAAAGATCATTCTAGTTTCTAGCTAGTCACATTCTCAACATGCAAGGTTCCTTTTTATGTTTTTATTTAATTGCTTATAAAGGTTTCTCAATTACAGTGATCCCCCACCTTTCTCGTATTACTCAGTGTGGATACCTTTAAAGGGTCCTTTGGATACTCATACTCATGTTAGAGCATTGGAGTAGATAGAGCTTATGAAAATATAATTCATTTCAAAGAAAGGTCTTATTGAGTGAGTGCGTTTTCCGCTCCATCTCACTTTTTTATTTTCTTTATTTTCTATTTAAATTTGGTTCCAATACATGTAAGAATCTACCAACATTGAATAAACCTTAATCTTTACTTACAATCATCTTTCTTTAACGTCAAGAATCTAAGTTCAATCACTCAATAAGAAAGTAAGCATTAAGTTCGTTAAAGTTAAAAAATCCTTAACCACAATTTATTCCTCTAGCTTAACGAATTCAAAATAAAGAATTAATGGAAGATTATTGCACTTTTTCAAGAAAGCTTTACATAATGAATCTCACTCATTACATGAATGAGTTGCAAATTCTCAAGTGTTATGCATGATAATTCCTAAAAACTGTAGACACCCAATTCTGGGATAAGGGAGTGTGGATGCGATAGAGGATTCCAATGATGAGAATTCATTATAAATAGATCGTCAGAATTTGATTTTTGGATCTCAAAGGCTAAATTGCTCTCTTTCAAGGATTTAATTGAGTTTTATGGACTAAATTGAAAAGTTTTCTTTCTTCAGGGGTCTTTTAGTAATTCCGACTGGAATTACACATTTCCGGTCGGAAATGCATAATTCCAATCAGAATTATGTATTTTCGATCGAAAATACATAATCCCGATCGGAAGGGATTATGCAGTCCTAACTTCATTTTAACTGTTTTTTATTTTTTTCAGTCAATAAAATCAAAATTTCTAGCATTTTAATTGGTCAGATGGTGAGATAAACTCCTATTAAAGTATTTATCTCGGTCTTTAGAGAAATTAGAGTCCTTTTTAGACTCTAATTTTATCTCCTGAAGTCACAGGTAGGTTACGTGACTTTGAGCTAAGGTTTTTATAATTTTTCTATAAAAACCCAGGTTAACTCCTGAGCTGGGGGGACGGGGACTTTCACTTTTGTTTTACTGTAATTTTCTACTTCTGTTCTTGGAGAACTTCTTGTGGAGTTTTCTTCCAGGACATAGAGGAGTATTTTCACAGATAAAGAAAAAGCTTTCAAAAAGATTTTGATTCTAAAACTTGAAGAGAACGCAGCAAGCCGAGAAGAAATGAAAATCAATTTTGAAGATTTATTTCAAAAGCAAACGGTGACATATACCACACTGAGGAGCAAATCAATACAGCATCCATACATCATCTTCCCTTCTTATTCCTTTTTATTTTTCGTTGATTTTATTTGTTTCTTTTGTTTTAATTTTAATTCTTAATATAATTCTTGAATTTATTTAATTTGATTCCATTTTAGTTTTTAATTTGATTTTGTATTAACCTTCATTTGTTTGTTTTTTTGTATTTATGATGGATGGGGTGACATGAGCACACTATGATGGAGAAAATCTATGGAGAATTCACAAAGGTTCATGGAATGCCATGAGTTTCCATTGTGTATTTTTAATTTAGTTTCCTTAGGGTTTATTTAATTTTTGGTTTTTATTTATTTATTTTATGTTTTATTTTGGGTTTGTATTTAATTTTTATTTTAATTTGCAGTAGATCATTGTAATAGCCCCCAATAGTGGGAATAATGAAACTATTTAATTTTCTGTTTTTCTAATTAATTAATTAGTAAATCAGGTTTAATTTTGTAAAATTCTAATAAAATTAATGGTGGCATTAGATCTATTTTAGGTTGCATGTTAATTAAATTAGGGTTAGAAATCATGGAATGTATGTTTTAATTTTTTTAGTATGTTGTTTTTATGTTTATTTCTATCGTTTTAATTATTATGTTTATTGTTTTGATTGTTTTTTTTAGTTATTTTTCTTTATTATTCGTTTTTATGTTTGCATGTTTATTTGTCTTCTTTTGTTTTTAGGGTTTAGGTTAATAATTAGATTCACTTTTAGTTAATTAGGTTTTTAGGGCTAATTAATTAACTTGATTTTAGGTCCATAATTAATTTAGATTTTAGGCTAGAATGCATTTAGGCCCACCTAGTTAATTTAAACATAAGCCCGCTTTTGTTGATAAAATTAAATTAGACTTAGCTAATCAATTAAGCCCTTTTTCATAATTTGTAGAATTAATGCCATTTAGATTTTAAAATTTATAGAGTTAGGCCCACTAATTTAAGCTTTCATAACATGTAAACTTAGCTCACTTTAATTAAAATTTGTAGATTAGACTAACTTAGGGTTTATATGTTTGTATGAATGCATTGATTATGTGTAATTTCATGATTAGTTGCCTTTGGGATTTATGGATGTTTACATTAGGGTTTTTATGAAATTGCATGTAATCAGAGGATAAGATAGTAATTCATAAACTAATTCTAAATGAACACAAGACTAGAGAAGTTGGTATTCCGTATCCAGAACTCCTGGTTGTGGTGCAACTTGTTTAGAGAATCGAGTTACCACCACTCATCGATTTGTCCCAGTTAATACCCTGGGTGGCGACTCCACATCTCCACGCCATGTCTTTGTGACAATGGTTAGTGTGTTCTCTAGTGCCCTGAGCTCAAACAGTGTCGCGGTTGCAATATACTTGGACGCGCGTTAAACCTCGCCGTCTACAAATTGTATATTGCATTTATTGAGCATGTTGAGTATTGTATTGTGGCCAAATACAATCTATGTTTGAATCTATGCATTGAGAAATGGTAGATTCAATAAACCCACAAATACTTGTTAGATCTATCAATGACTTGAGAAAGCTTGTGTAGATCTAATCCTCTTTAAGTTTGCTTGTTGCCTTGCAAGTTAGATTTGATCTTATTGTATGATGATGATGATAATTAATTCACATTGTGAGATTTAATTGATAATTGTTTGTGAAATTAGCATTGCTCAAGAGAGATTGCTAATCAGTTTATGAAAGCTTTAGGTGTGTAATAACACTTGAACTAATCTATTATTTGGCTTAATAATAATGTGGTGTACAATTTTCCCAACAACATGTCTTTACCATTGATTATTTCCTTGTTATTTTGACTTGTAATAGCTTTAATTACATTCTTTAGTTTATTTGTTAACTTGCTTGTTTACTTGTTTTAAGCAAACCACCATTAATTGCTCTAAACAAATACAATTGAGATTAATGGGTGTTTAGTCCCCAATCCCTGTGGAAAATGATACTCTACTCACTTCTATATTATTTGTCGACCCGTGCACTTGCGGTGATCAACATTCACTAATATGAATTCAATTGCAAATGAAATCTATTTAAAATTCATTTACCTCTTGTTTGGTTTAATTCTACTAAGGAATTCATTTCATTTCCAAATAATTTTTAAATGTAATTCATTTCCAAATGAATTCTAAATTCATTTAAACCAAACATACTTCATTAATAAAAATTTAGTTTCAAACAATTCCACAAAATTACAAAATTGGAATTCGAAATAAATTTCATAAAGTTTTTATTTAAGCCAAACATACTAACTTGGATTTGCAAATGAATTTCAAAAAATTTTATGAAATTCATTTGAACCAAACAAACCCTTAAAAAGAAAATGAATTTCTTAATGAAACTAAATCAAACAAAGGGCAGAAAAAGGTTTATTAATGATGCAATGCATCAACATGCTTATATTGTATAACAAACTAGATCACACAAAATACAAAATTTCTATATATTCATGTTTTCCAATGAATGGAAGACACTTATTTTTCTTTATTCATGAGGTGCTAATAGCTAAGGCAGCAGTGGTTGCACATCCAAACGGGCACGTATGGCGCTGCTATTCAGCGACTCGGTTGAAGATGAAGCACCATCCCATGGTGTAGTGAGGTCATCTACAGCATAATCAACCTCATCATGATCTTGTTGATTGATGGTCAAAGAAGCTCCCTGACATGCTCTAATACCATCTAACTCCATTGCCACTGTCTTCATTGTAGGTCTTTTTTTCCCATTCAAGTTCAAGCATTTTTCAGCTAATTTGGCCATTGCAATAACCTCTTCTTTTCCGCCTTCTTTCAAAACTCGAGCATCAAGAATTTCAAACAAACGATTCTCCTCCATTGACACTAGAAAATATCGAGCTAAATTTCTTTCTTCAACAGAGCGCAAAGAAGAAATCGGTTTTTGACCAGTTAAAAGCTCCACGAGTACCACCCCGAAACTGTAAACATCACTTTTCTCTGTAAACTGGCTTGATTGGAAGTACTCAGGATCTAAGTATCCAAAAGTTCCTAGTACTCGAGTTGTCACATGTGTTTCTTCAATTGAAATTGATCTTGAAGTGCCAAAGTCCGCCACTTTTGCTCTGAACTTTTCATCCAAAAGTATGTTTGAAGACTTGATGTCTCGATGATAAATTGGTATATAAGCTGCTGAATGCAAATAGGCTAAAGCACCTGCAACTTCTGCAGCAACCCTCAAACGCATATCCCAGGTAAGTGGGAATTCTTCATTTGGATCATGAATGTACTGGAATAACATTCCATTAGGAATGAACTCATACACCAGCATAGGAACTTCTGTCTCCAAACAACATCCAATTAACTTAACTACATTTCTGTGGTTAATCTGTGACAAAATTACCACTTCATTGATAAATTGATCAAGATTGTCTTCATCAATTACTTGAGACTTTTTAACAGCAACAACCCTTCCATCTGTCAACATTCCTTTGTAGACGGTTCCTTGACCTCCTTGTCCAAGGATTCGACTCATATGATAGTTGTCGGTTGCTTTCTCCAGCTCCTTGGAAGTGAATATTTTTGTTTGTTCAACATGATTTTCTGTGGAAGACAGTTGTTGTTCTAGCAACAACCCGCCATTCCTTTTGAAAAATTTTTGTTTCAACTTCATGTCTCGTCTTCTTTTGATCATCTTGTATAATGACCACAAACAAACAAGTAATAACAGAAATCCAACACCAGATCCACAACCTGCTTAACCCACAAACCAATAACAATAAATACAAATTCCAAACTTCAACATGTAATCAATCTATATTTTGAAAACATTAACAATGAAAAAATTTCAATGCATGCATATGTGTAGCGCAATGGCATTCATGTTGGGAATGCTTCAGTAGTGTCTATGGATCAATCCCTCATCTACTCAAAATCCCGACACACTAATATTAACAAACTAATTATTTCATCTAGATAAAAAAAAATTCAATTCATTTGAAATTAAAAAATAAATGTAGATTGGCAAAAAAAAAAGGACTTTTGTTATACACTTAATTCCAAGAAGGAAAAATAAAAATAAAAAATAAAATGTATATTTTTTTTTTACTAAAAATTCTATATTTTTTATTTATGCTTGCGTATTCTTTTTGTCAAACCATATATACTATCACAAATGCCAAAAAAAAAAATAGTTAAAAAAAATTTTGCTAATTTTATTTCTTTTATTAACTTCTTATTTGGTTCAATTCCATTAAGGAATTCATTTCATTTCAAAATAATTTTTAAATGAAATTCATTTGCAAATAAATTTCAAATTCATTTGAATCAAATACATTTCATCAATAAAAATGGATTTAGTAAAATTAAAAAGTTAGAATTGGAAATGAATTTTATAAATTTTTCATTTAAATCAAATACACTCACTTGAATTTGCAAATGAATTCCATAAAATTTTGTAGAATTTATTTGAATCAAACACACTTTAAAAAAATTTTCCTTTTCACATACTTTTTTAAAATTTAATATAATTAAAACTATATATAAGATATTATTTTAAATACATAACTGACATATTAATTAATATTTTTATCCGACACATTACTCAAAAAATCAACAAGTGATAATTTTCTTTAGGAATATGTTCTTTTGCTAGGACTGAAATTTTGAGTTTTTGGAAAGAAATATATATACTAGAAATTTATTAATGAAATTAAAATTTAATTCTATTTTTTTACCTGATTTAGTATGAAAATTCATATTCTGTGAATGAATTTTTTTTTTATTAATATACAAAACACACACTAAGTATAACAAACTCCATGAATGAATTTAAATCAGGAAAAGTTAAAGTTTTAATATCCAATAGCAAAGTTTTTGTCATAGAATATACAGATAAAAGCGGTTGAAGTTAAGTTGGGGCAAAAGCCTCCTTTTGAATCAAATAGCCACAGAATTTAACAAGCGAATTGCACATACCAAAACTAGAGAGTGAATATTGGTAGGTTCAATTCAAAATGGAAGTCAACCAAATCAATAAAAAAATAATTATCAAAATTTTTTAGTATAGTATAAAATACATTAAGATAAAAATTTTATATATAAATAATAAAATTATAAATAAAAATATTTTTTTAGTTATATCATTATAAGTATAGCTTAAACTATATTGAACAAATAAATAAAAGTTAAAAATTATTAAAATGATTAACCTAATTGAATCGAAATATTTGAATTCAACTTATTTAGATACTAATATTCTATTTAATTTGATTTTATATAAAAAATTGATAATTCTGTATATTCCAGTATTTTTAGTTAATTTGTATACTTTTTAATATAAAATCAAACAATTAAAGGTAAAGTAATTTTATTTTCAAACAATTTCTAACTTGTGATTTATTCATTCAATATAGTTTAAATTCTATTCATTAATGACATAATTTAAAAAATATTTTTAGTTATAATTTTATTATTCATATATAAATTTTTTAAAATTAATGTATTTTATACTATAATAAAAAACTTTTGGTAATTTGGTTTTAGCAATGCAGTTCAAAAAATTGAACTGGTCGATGCTCACTTTTTTATTTTTGGCATGTGTACTTCACTTGCTAAATTTCGATTCAAAAGTGAAAGTTGTGTATTTTTTTTGGGTAAAAACGTAAAACAAAAAACAATTGCCTCATTGATGTATGTTCACCGAAAAAACCTTTCAAAATTAAAAGATACAATAAATTTTTAAATTTCTTAAAATGTACATTGAAATTTTCAAAACGTGCAATAAAATAAACTTTAAGAATTGTAAAACTTATTATATATTTATAGAAATGTACAATGCATGATTAAAGTAAAAATAATATTAATTTTTGACCGGAATCAACTGTAAAAAAATTAATCGAAAATTCTTACCTACATTGGTTATGTTACATATTATAATGGGGAAATTATATAAAAAAAATACCAATTTTTAGGAGTACTTTCAAATAAAATCTTATATAATTTTTGCTTTCAAATCAAACCACAACCTTTAAAACTTTATCAAAAAAAGCCCTCCTTGGATGATTGTACTGGTAACAAGAGATGAAACTGTTTTTTGATAAACCGTGGGGTTCACTTGGATTACTGTGCTAGTAACAGGAGATGAAACCAATGCATTTTCCCCTAAATTGATATTTTCTCCCCTCTAATTGAGTGTTTCATTTTGAATTAGTAGACTGTTTAGACAGATATAAGTATCAATTTAGGGGCAAATGCATCTGTTTCATCTTCTGTTACCAGTATAGTCATTCAAGTGGACCCCATGATTCATAAAAAAACAATTTCATCTCCTGTTACCAATACAGTCATCCAATGAGAGATTTTTTTTAATAAAGTTTTAAAGGTTGTGGTTTAATTTGAAAGCAAAAACTGGATAGAGTTTTATTTGAAAGTACCCCAAAAGTTGGGGCTTTTTATGTAATATCCCCTATTATAATACTACATAATTTAAATATTTTATATTTAATAAATAAAAATAAAAAATGCATTTTTATATATCAAATTCAACTATTATTATAGGCAAAAATATCTCAAAATTAATTACCAAAGAAATTTGCGCACCTATAAGTATAATCTTGGTCTTGGTTTTGGACCGAGATTTTCCCCACCCACTAGGAAGGCAATAGCTGTCGCCATCATCATAACCCCTACTATCATGTCCAGGAGGACACAAGCAATTGTAGCCTCTTTCAGGGCTGTACATACAGAACAGTACACAGTCGCCGTAATCTGGATCTTCTAAGCATCTCCTCTTATCTGCCGACAAACTTGTATATTCAGCTAATAGACAATATATGTACAAAGATTTATATTAAGATATATATATATATATATATACACAGACACACACACGAAGATTCGATATCACTGCAGTTCAAAATAAAGAACACACACCTTCACAACCGCAGATACAAAATTGACCTTTGTTCAATTCTTTCCAATAATATTTGTCGTCAATTGTGAAATTGCTGTTGTAGACATCACTTATCCTGCAACGCCCTTGATAATTTCCCCATTCAAGCATTGCAGGAGCATGATCCATGGAGTCATTAAGGCTTCTTCTCCGTGACCAAGACCGGCTAACGATATAGGCCAATCCGCAGTTATCCTCATTATTATTACTAGAAGTAAAAGGGTTCATCATATTACTAGAAGAAAAAGGGTTCGTCTTATTTACTACAAAAGACTGCATATATGGAGGAAAAGTGGTCTGGCAACAGCCTAGGCCATAGCAGCCACTCCCACTCCAAATAGCTGCCTTGTGAGTACGATCACAAATTGACAGGCATCCTCCAACAGTCTTGCTATCAATAGTAAGGTTAGCATACATGTTGCAACCCGTGGCTGTAAACATGTTATCATTAGAAAAAATGAAAGGAGTAACTGATGGGGAAACCCCCATATCACCAGAAGTTTGGTTGCAGCCGAAATAAACTACTGGCTTGCTAACAAGAAATTGGCCATAACTAAAGCTAAATTGGCCTGTTCCCATAATTTCCAGACTCAGCAGCTCCATGTTAATGCTGGTTAAGAACGGTTTTGGAGGATTAAAAGAGTAGTTGAGAGCTACCTCAAAACGCTTATCCATGTAACAACCTTTACTAGTTCCAAATGGAAATGCGATGCTAACATTACCACAACTGAATTGACAAAACTCTGCATCCGTTAGGTGTGCATGGGCTAGCCATAGTATCAAAATGAAAAGTAAGTGAAGCTTCACTAGAACAATTATCACTCTCTCAATAATACTTTCCATTTTCTTTCAACTTTCACTCAAATTAAGCAACAATTCAGCTATTTATGGACTTTATAAAGAAGACTAGTTAGGTTTTTTTTTTTTTCCAAGTATATTAATTTTTTTAAAAATTTTCCATGCATGGGCATCTTTCCCTGAAGTCAATCCAACTGAATATGACAATGACAGAAGAGCTTATTCCAAGTAATCCCCTTGAATTGGAAAGTGAAGAATGGCAGAAAAATAGCTGTTTAATTTCTGGTTTCACATTACTTTTCTTTTTGCATATGCTGGTGTTTGTGAAGGGATTTTATTTGATTTGATAAATTTGTCCATTGTGAAATTTCCTGAGAAACTTCAATGACCAATGAGCTTCGATTGCCTGTTTTAGTCATCAGTAAACGCTTAGAACATCAACATTTTTCCAAGTATATTAATTACCTGCTTTAATCAAGACTTTTAGCTTAGTTATTTTTTTTCCAAGTATATTAACTACCTGTTTTAATCTAGACTTTTAGCTTGCCAAAATTAAATTAGTGGCCCTGGCCTAGAAACTAGGTCATTCAACCCCGACTCATCTTCTAAGGACCTTCCCATTAAATTACTTCAAAAAAATTTCCTTTGATTAATTTGCTTGCAAATTGAAACAAAAGTTGCATCACCCTCGCGATACGCAATTAGTATCTATTAGTCTATATCACCCGCGTAATACACAGGATATATATATGTATATTTTAAACAATAATAATTAATAAAAATAAAGGGTCACAAAAAATAAATAATTAATGACTTATTAATACAAATTTTTGTGCAAAAAATGATTAATATAATCAATAAAAATTACCAAAATTTACAAATTAAAATGAAAAATAAAAATAGAAAAAGCAAAAATTTAGGTGGAAAAATATTGAACTCGGCAAAATAAATCCATAGCAACATAATAAAAAAAATTCTAAATAATTTATCATTTTATGACTACTTTTTAAGATTAAGAATATGAAAAAAATTAAAATGATCACTTTCATACAATAATATTGTATATTTCAATAGTATAAAAAATGTGAATGAGTTTGCAGAACAATGGACAACATATATAATTTATTATTATTATTATTTAGCATTATTAGAATTTGACTACCTTAGTTATTGTTTCCTATATTGTTAGGGATTTGATTTCTTACCTTAGTTAGAATTGTTTTTATTTTATTTCCTAAATAAAATTAGGGTTGGTGGGTTTGTGCCACCCTATAAATATATAAGCCTTAGGGCTATGATGAGTTAGTTTTGATTATTTTGAATAGAATTGTTCTATTTTCTCCCAATTTTCGGCATTTTCATTTGGAGAATCAACGATTGTTGACGCCTATTTCCTGGGTATTCTCAGACTAAACATGTTAATAGAAGGTTATAGATGGCATTCGTGCACGAATCAACGTCCTCAACATTTATCCCTTTAATTTCATAGCTTCCGCTATGTCAGTTGGTATCAGAGCCGACGTTCGTTCCTTGGCTGTTTGTGTTTTTTGTTTAAAAAAAATGGCACCTAGAAGAAATCAACGAATTGAGGAAGTTTATGAGCGTGAGATGGAGCAACGAATCAATCAGAGGTTGGATGAGCTATTCAAACAGATGATGGAGCAGATGACAGAGAGGATGGCTGCTCTATTGGCCAATCAGAATAGAAACAAACCAGCCCCACGAAACACAAATTTTTTTTTGGGCAATTCTGATGAGGAGGTTAGTGACGAAGAGGAGGAAGAAGAGTATCATGAAGAGATATTATTTTATGATACTGATGATGGTGAAGATGCAGATGCATTTATTGGAGATAAACCAATTTTCGATGAAGAAGATGAAGGTGATGTTGAATATATTGACTTCATTGGTGTTGATAAAATTCTTTATTCTTGTACTCCTTTAATTTCTATTTTGAAGGAATTACAAGTTGATGGTGATGGTGGATCTATGATGTTCTATGCATTTGTGAGCAAATTTGTTTCTCAATATTTGGGCGAAATTCGAGAACGAATTTTCTCTACCCTGGAGGGAATGATGCGGAGCAACAAGCCTTTGTGGTATTAATGCAATCTTTATTTTATGTCCAAATATTCCATAGTTGTACTTGAGTTATTATTTTGATGCTACCGTTTTTATGTTGCGTTCATAATTTGGTATCGTTTTGGTTTTTTTTTTTTTTTGTTTCTAATCATTTTTGTTTTATTAATGGCAATGTAGTTGCACAGAATTTCTTTTTTGTATATTTATTGTATCTAGGGCTGAGCATAGGTCTTGGAGAACTCGAACCGTCCCGAAAAATCGAACCGAAATCTCCGTTGACCATTTGACTTTCTCCGAACCGAACCATCCCAAAAATTTTTATTGGGACGGGTCCGGAGAATTTGAAATCTCCGAACCGATATCCGTCCCGAACCGCTCCGAATTGTACCGAACTGAAAAACCGAAACTAGAACCGATAATTTAATAGAATTAGAGTTATATACATGTATATTATAAAAATTAACATTATATTATAAATATTTTTGCAATAATTATATTCAATTTATTAATATTGAACATAGTAATTTAACATGTAATTTAAAATAATGTCATTTTAATTATTTGATATAAAAAATTTCACTCATCAATCAAATTATGGTAAATCACAAAAATAAATATGAAATTGGTAAATAGCATTTTAGAAAATTATAGTACAATTTATTTTGAAAAATTTAAATTCATCTTCAATAATAAAATTGTAATATAATATACTTTTTTAATAGTTGTGGTGTTGTTATTATTATTTTATGATATATATTAT
>CATIWK010225850.1:0-18626 GCA_949634005.1 Mallotus japonicus
TTAAGTTAGAAAGATATTTGATATAAAAGGGAATTTAATTGATTAGGATAGCTTGGTTACCTCATTGGATTAGGACTCTATATATAAGCTAAGTGGTTACCAATTCTGGAGTGATTTTAGGCCATGTTGAGAAGTGGTTCCTTGTTTTAAGGAACCTCCACCACTTCTAAATGTATGGAGATCATGTCTGATGTACATGAGAAGTGGGTGGTTTACATGTTCCGCAGGTTGCAGGTTGCAGGTTATAGGTGATGTTACCTGCGGATGTCCGCAGGCCACAACATGCATTCTACTGGTTTCATGAGAGCTGACTCAGCCTTTGACTTTTACTTTTGACCCTAGATAACTATCAACAATTAGCAACTAACATTTTTCTTTTCTATCCTGATTATATTAAGATTCTTATCACAGGTTTTTTTTTTAAAAAAAAAAAAACTCTATGCCGCTTTGAGTGACATTAACAGTATGTCAACAGTAATGACAATTTCCGGAAATGTCCATTTTCTAATTAATTGTCAATTTGTCACTCCTGTATTATGAGGTCCTTTCCTAAAACTTTATAAAAAAGTTGTCTTTTCCTGTTTATTGACGTTGCTAATAGGGACATATATCAATTATTAAAGAGTGCTGATACATATAGTAGCCCACGCATTTTTTTATTAAATTTTTTTTTGACGGAATCGCCCCCTACTTACATGGGGGGCAATTCATTTTTATCTTGTTTTTTTGGTCATTTCACGCGGAACCCACGAATTTTTTATTCGTCCGCTTTATCGCGACCTGCGCCGTAAATCAATTCTCATTATTAAAAAACAAATTATATGACCAATGACTATTGAATATGAAAAAATAGTTTTTATTCAATGGCACAAACCGAGTATGAAAAATGGGAAAAAAGAAAAAGAAGCCCATACCATTCAGTAGTATTTTCAAAGGAGTTGCAAATGGATCCGCAGTTCCACCAATCAATCTTACATTACACACGTAATAGTACCTAGAATATAACTAATAGTTTTGTAAGAGAGAATAATAAAGAGAATAATAAAAGCTTTAGGTTAATGGGATTAGTCTTTCACCATTTTCGGTATCTTTTCTTCCACTTCGAAATCTCAGAAGATAATTATTGATAGAGTACCTAATGATTCGCTTAAATAATTCTTCCATATTTTCTAAAAATGCAGAGTAAAGCCGGTGCTGCATGAGCGCAAATACGGAGACAGGAAGAAAAGCAGCAACAGAAATAAGACTAGTGGTCCATAGCTTCTGTCCGCGAATGATAAGCAAAATGGAAGCACCGAAAGAAAGCATGGTGGTGATTATAGAGAAGAAGAGAGAAGTGAAGCCCAGGTTAAGTTTCCATGGGAGAGAGTGACGAAAATCTTCCAATTCACATGAATCAGTGAGGATAGATAGGAACATCATAACCGAGGTCAATGAGGCAGCTAAGGAGATAACATCCATGATAGTGAAAAACACGAAGTATGGAGACTGGATGAAAACGGGAACTCCATTTTTATTGGATCCTCCAGGTACAGTATATGCAGCAGCATAAACAACAGTTGCCACTAGAACTGCTACGGCTGAACATGATTGCGAGGTTTCTTTGATCCATTTTCTGGCATCCTCCAGCATTCCTTTGTGTGTCTCTTGAAATAACTCTTTTGCAGACTTATTCTTAACTTCGTCTTGTTCTGTGAAATAATAATCGGGACACAACTTTCGTACACGCTGTTCACAAAAACAAGATCATAATATATATTTAATCATTTTATATGGTTAGAAGGACATGTTAGTTGTTAGTCGAATCCCCCCTCCTCTCTGTAGGTCTCAAAAAAAAAAAAAAAACATGGTAGTTGTTAGTGTTAGTGTTAGTGTTATGTGGGACACAACACAAGCGGTCCCATCAATTCTTGGGTTATAATCCAAGAATCTCATTGGTAATTTAGCAAGATAAAGACAGATATATAGTGATCACCTCCAACCATCGTAGTTCATCTTGCAACTGGAATGCAGGACCGGGTTTGGTTCCTGGAGTGTGATATTGCATGTCTGCAACATGGTGCAGCAATGTGCAGCCATAATTGTCAATTCTTCTGCTCATCCTCTTCCACAATATTTGTTTTTCCTTTAAAGTATGGAAAATATCCTTTTTCCGATGCAATACAGCCACATGTAATAAATTCTGTCCAATGTTATTTAGGTGCTCAATAGCCTGAGGATGTACTTTAAGTATTTCATCCACAATCTCAGTAATTCCTTTGCTAGTAGCTATAAACAATGGATTTTGGTCTCTAAATATCTTCAATGGATTTTGTTCTCTAAATATCTTGCCTTCTTCTTCGTCAATAGTGATGGGAATCATGGGATACTCATCTACCTTGATGGTATGGGCCCCTGTTTCTCGGATAACATGGATTTTGTTGCTAGTTTGTACTTCAATCTTTTGATCCCATTCAAAATGATCCCGTACTAGTATCTCGACAATTTTAGAAGCAAATACATGCCTATGTTTCTCTTTTTGCATTCTGTCTACTAATCCTGCACGTTCATATATAATTATTGATGTTTGAAGTCAGACAAGCACATCAAACAAACAAAGATCATATATATATATATATATATATACTAGTAAACAATAGCATGTTTCACACGTGAACAAAATTTTTTTTAGACTCGTGATATATAGAAAATAAATTATTAAACTTATTATTATTAAATAAAAGTTTTAAAAATAATATTAATTTATTTATATAACAATTTGATATTAACTTAATACAGTTATAATTCATTGGAATCTTAATGAATTTTTTATTTAAATAATTATATGATATTTCTTCAATATTTTTTACAATTAATTTTTCATAATTCTAGAACTAATTTCATATAAAAAAAATTATGATGATAATTAATTATAAGATAACAAAAAATTATTAGTTATTTTTAATAAAAAAAATTTAAAAATGATAAAAGTTATATTTTCTTTATATAACAATTTACATATTACAACTCCATTAAACTTATAATTTATTACAATTTTTATTTGAGCCATGAAACTTTATTTTTTAAATATTTTTGATATTAATACTTTTATTTACACAAAAATTAATTTAATATAATTGAATAAGTTCAACTAATAATTAAATGATAAAAAATAATTAATTTAATTTTAACTCTTTTTCGTTAAAATTTATAAAAATATCTAAAAATGATAATTATACTATTTTTCTTACAAAAAATATACTTTCAAACAAATTATATGGTCTATTTTTTAAAATATGATTACAGATATAATACAATAAAAATTTTATTTAATTATAATTATTTATTAATAAACTTTAATTTAATTATTATTTAAAAGTAATAAGAGTATTATTTTATTCATATGTCAATTTAATTTTTTAATCTTGATAGTGTTACATTATATCATAGTAATTTATTATAATTTTTGTAAATTTTCTATTTGAACAATCATACAACACTCTTTCCATATTTTATCTAAATAATAATCTAATTTTAAAAACTTGATAGAGCTCTAATATAGATATTTATTACATTTTTTTTATGAATTTTCTATATAGACGCAACAATCTTTCAACATTTTTCACATTAATATATTCATAAAATTAATTTAATTTTAATTTAATTATTTACTTATTAAATTTAATATGGTAGGACTTATAAAATTATGTTATGTAATTTGATTTATATTAGATAAAATATAAGTAGGCCTAATTAAAATAGAAAATATATATTTTTAACAAAATTACTATTAAAAGTTTAATTAATTTAATTTTGTTAGAGATAGAATAGAAGTTAACCTAATTAAAATAGGAAACATACTTTCAATTAAATTAGAATTTTATATTACCTTAATATAATTATAATTCATTGCAATTTGGATAAATATTTTATTTAAATAATTATATAATATTCCTTCAATATTTTTTATAATTAATATTTTTCTCAACTCTAGAACTAATTATATATATAAAAAAAATTATAGTTATAATTAATCATAAGATAATAAAAAATTATTAGTTATTTTGTTAATAAAAAATTTAAAAAATAATAAAAATTTACATTTTCTACTCATTAAAAAAAATATTATGGTTATGTTGAGAGATGCTTCATTTTGTGCTTGTTTTAAATATTGAAACCTCATTAAACTTATAATTTATTACAATTTTAGTAAATCTTTTATTTAAATAATGATATATAATATTACTTCAATATTTTTTATAATTAATATTTTTCTCTACTCTAGAACTAATTATATATAAAAAAAATTATGGTCAGAATTAATCATAAGATAATAAAAAATAACGAGTTATTTTCTTAATAAAAAATTTAAAAAATAATAAAAATTTACATTTTCTACTCATTAAAAAAATATTATAGTTATGTTCAGGGATGCTTAATTTTATGCTTGTTTTAAATATTGCAACCTCATTAAACTTATAATTTATTAAAATTTTAGTAAATTTTTTAATTGAACAGTGACTCTTTATTTCTTCAATATTCTATATTAATACTTTTATTTACTCAAAAAGTAATTTAATGTAATTTTTTTAAATTTCAACTAATAATTAAAAGATAAAGATTAATTAATTTAATTTTAACTCTTTTTTATTAATTTTTATAAAATATTTAAAAATGATAATTATACTATTTTTCTTATCTAGATACTACTGTCAAATAAATTACGTCCTTTATTTTTTAAAATATGATTATAGATACAAGACATATAAAAGATTTTAATTAATTTAATTATAATTATTTACTTTATAAACTTTAATTTAATAAGTATTTAAAAATAATAAGAATATTATTTTGTATATATGTCAATCTAATTTTTTTCAATTTGATAGTGTTATATTATAACATAGTAATTTATTACAATTTTTATAAATTTTTTATTTGAAAAATTATACAACATTCTTTCAATATTTTTATCTAAATAATAATCTAATTTTACAAACTTGATAGAGTTATAATATAGTAATTTATTATATTCCTTATAAATTTTCTATTTAAACACAACAATCTTTCAACAATTTTGACATTAATATTTTCATAATTAATTATTTTATAAAATTTATTAATTTTAATTTTAATATTACTTATTAAATTTAATATAGTAAGACTTATAAAGTTATGTTATCTAATTTGATTTATATTAGATAAAATATAAGTAGACCTAACTAAAATAGAAAAATATATGTTTTTAACAAAATTACTACAAAAATTTAAATTAATTTAGTTTTGTTCGAGATAAAATAGAAGTTAACCTATTTAAAAAAAGGAAATATACTTTCAATTAAATTAGAATTACATTATAATTTAATTTAATTTAATTTGTTAGAGATATAATAGAATTTAACCTAATTAAAATAGGAAACATATTCTCAATTAAATTAGAATTATATTTTAATTAATTTAATTTTTATTAGAGATAAAATAGAAGTTAACCTAATTAGAATATGAAATATAGTTTCAATTAAATTAGAATTACATTTTAATTAATTTAATTTAACTTTTATTAGTAAAAAACTAAATTATCCAATTTTTATATAATAATAAGTGAAGACTTTTTTATAATTTTACTTCCCCTATATATATATATATATGTTGTTGCAACCCGCGATTATTATAGTTCATCATAGGTCACGGCAAATTACATTATTATCCTTCCAAAATAGACCACCCCTTACGTATTATGAGGGGTAAAAATGTAATTTTATTTATTTATTTTTATCTTTTTGCAAGTCGCATTATCATGACCTACAATATGTGCATAATCCTTAAACGACAATTAAAAAGGAACAGAGGGAGCATAAAACACATACCTGTAGGAAAGAATTTGAAGATTCGTAGATAAATCCAACTCAACTTTAGCAGACACCATTTCAACACTGAAAATCAGATGCTAATTATATTCTAATAACCAATGAGAACAAAAAATAATAGAAAAAGAAAAGTATAGACATAAATGGCCTGTGTGTATATATTGTGATACAATACATCCAGTCTATATGTATATGAATTAGTTTCTTGGATGAGTGTGATCTTATACCAATAAAAAAAAAGTTTCATGACGTTTTTTATTTATGATATGTGATTTTTTATATTTAATACTTTGTGATTTTTATTTTATTTACATTTTAATACCCTATATAATTTAATGTTAAAATAATATGAATGAACTAATATTAAAATTATTTTCTAAATAATAAAATATGCAACTAATTACAATAATTTTCAATCAATAAAGTTAACATGTATTTAAATTAGTCGGAGTTAGTTTTTTTTTTTAAATGAAAGATATCAGTAGTAGTTCAGATCACAAATTATTAGGAGTAAAAAGAAATAACTTTTAAAATAAATTTATAATATTTTAAAAATATCAAGTAGATGAATTGATAATTAATTATATATACAATGATTTTATTATTAAAAATTAATATTTTATTAATATTTTATCATAAAATAATATTACTGATAATTGGTAGGGTATTAAAGTTATAGAAAAATAAAATAATAATATTTTTTTTGGAGTGAGATTTACTGTAGATACTAATGAATCTTTTAAATTAATATAAAGTAAGCAAGTGAGAAATGGGTGGAGATTTTTGCACTCCACCCATTGATTTTTGCACTCCGTTTTTGTTTTTTTAGTATTATAAATTACATAACTATCCTCTGTTGAAAATATTTATTCTTTACTAATTACAACTACTAAACTACTTTTTTTTTTCATTTTCCTTTCAAATTAATTGTTTGATGTTCAACATTTTTAAAATTACTTGTAATTGAGTTTTTTTTTTTGTTAATAAAATTAGATATAGTCAATTTTTTTTTATAATACTCTCCATCTTTTAACTTATCTTGACTATAAAATTTGCACCAATATTAGTAAATAATAGATCTTTTTATTTTTTTATGAAGAGGGTTTTTTATTTAAATGTCATATGCACATGATTTTATTTTTTATTTTTATCATTATTTTTAAAAAAATAATTTAAAAATAAAATTATATGATTAAAAAAATATCATAAAATTCAACAATAATTTACCATATAACAATATTCATAAATTCAATGAATAGAGCTAAAATCAATTTACATGTAATTTAGGTCAAATATATCCCAACAAATACTGTAATTAAATTATACTGCAAAAAGTCCATTTAATAAAAAAAGAGCACTTATTTTTCTATTATTAATATGTTATAACACTTTTCTTAAAAATTAAAATTACCACAATTTTTTATATGATGAATTTTCATTAAATTTTTATAATATATGTTTTTAATCATGTAATTTGATTTTTATATTATTTTTTAAAAACATTATGATAAGAAAATGAAAATGAAAATAATGTGTATATGATATTAAAAAATTGTTCATAAAAATAAAAATTGAAAAAGACTGTTATTTTTTTTATAATTGGTGCAGGTTTTATAATTGACTAAACAAATTAAAATGTAAAGAGTTCTTATAAAAAAATAATTGACTATGCTAATTTTTTTAATGCAAAAAAATAAGGTAAGCTCAAGTACTAGTAGTTCTATAATTTTAAACATTAAATAGTAAATTTAGATAAAAATTAAAACGAGTATGGTATAGGAATAGTAATTAATGAAAAAATAAACATTCTAAATAAGGGTAATTATGTAACCTCAAATTTCAAAAAATAAAAAAAGGAGTACAAAAATAAATGGGTGGAGTGCAAAAATCTCCGCCCGTGAAAAATAAGTAGAAAATGAGAAATTAATTTCAACTTTAATTGAGAATCTTTCTTTTTTCTTTTCAATTACAAGGTACCTTTAATAATAACTTGCCAATGGTCACTGATCATCTTCTCCTCATATTTCCCAGCCTTCTCATCGTCATGAGCACTTTTCCCGTCGTTCTTTTCCTCGTTTTCCTTCTCCTCCTGATCAGCATCTTCTTCGCCTTCCACCGGAAGACCTATATATGTAATTTTCTTTCTCAAACAGCCCCATGCAATATGAATAGTTATGCACGTTTTCCGTATTTACCTCCATATTAAGCAACTTAGTGTAATCCTGGTTACGCTCAGAGTATTACACCCAATAATTAGATATGTGACATATAAAATAAATATTCTACACTTGGCTTAAAAAAATAAAACAAATGCCTTTATATCGCACACTTAAGCGTTGAGTATAATAAACTGAGTATGGAGTCAGTAATTTCTCGTGTTTAAGTAAATATAATAATTAAACAAGAGTAGAGAAAATCACAAGAATAGAGAAGCCATTCAAATATGGTCATGGGGTATCCGCTCCTAAAAGCAGATGGCATATCAGCTAAAAGATGAAGAGCAGTCCTTCCCTGAGAGTCCTTCAAATTGGCAAGTGATTTATCCAATTTTAGTAACGTCAAAGCTGTTCCTGCATCCAAATGCAAATTAATGTTAGTTAAAACATATAGCGAACGTTAAGAATGAATTTATAGATAGAGAAAGAAAGAGAGAGGGAACGAAACGGAAGTGTTTTCCACTGATGGCGACTTGAAGAATAGTTACGGAATCATTCCTCCTGATGTGATCTTCGGATAAGCTTCCATTAATAATTTGTCCTGGAATTTTGGCCAAACTCCTGACACATTTTGTGTTGCCAAATGAAGCAGCTATATACAATGGAGTCATGCCAAACATATTTGTTTGTTGAACTAGTTGTGGACATTGTTGAACTATAAACTCTGTTGCCTCGTAGTTCCGGGTCATCACTGCTTCATGAAGCACTGTGTTTCCGTACACATTCCCTGTTGATAAAAAAGGATCAATATTGTTACAGCCTGCCTCCATCACTTCATGTATTTCGTTCTCTCGAGCTATTTCAAGTATTTCTTGGAGAGGAAAAGTCATTTGGCTATACACTGCCATATGAAGTGCAGTCTCCCTAGTCACTGTTATTGGAGTCATCACACGTTGAGGATTTTCAACGTAATATTTCTTCAGTTCATTCCACTTCTCTTTCAAGATTGCTGAATAGGGCTCCTTCATTTCTGGAACAGAACCCATCTTTGTCTTCCTAGATACCAGGAAAAATAAAAATATCTTATGAGATTATATATATAAGGCCTATTGATGGGAAAAAATCTATAAATGTTATAGATTTTACAACTTTATCCCAACTATTTAATTTTAATTAAATGTTTAGCAATTTTAACACAAATTATTATTTGGTCACAATTAAATAAAAATACTGACGTTGCATCATGTAAAATGACAAATTTACCCATATTAATTTACTGAATTCATAATAGTCTATTAATATAAAAAATCCAAACGTTTAAATTTTTTAATAATTTTATCCTAATTAACTTTAAATTTTAATAAAGATTTAATTTCATTAATTTATTTAAATTTCATACAATTAATTATTTAAAAGATGTATAAGGTACAATATATAAGTGAAAACAAAAGGCTGACCTGCCACCATTGAATTAATATTTATTTAATTATATAATTACTAACATATAATACATCCATAGATATAGAAGAATTAATTAATAGTAATAATCATAAAAAAGAAAGTGGGAGTCAACAACCTTAACCTGATGCTAAATAAGTACAACAATCTAATGATTTCATATGCAAAGTAATCATTAAAATATGATTATTATTTAATTAATCAATATCTCTAGCTAATAATGTGCTAAACAAAAAGAAAGTTACCTTTGAAATGCTTTCTGTCTTTCAACTTATAATTATAATATGATTATTATTATTATAAGTGCTGATATCTGACTCCGCATACAATCTTCATGCACTGCTGATTACTGAACTTACGAAGCATGCTTATATAGAGAAATCAATAATCCTACTGCCATGTATTCTTCCAATGATAACAATTCAATGGCATCTCTACGTACTTAAAGTGTACATATGAAGTTTAACTTTCATCATAACTTAAATGCATATCGTAAAGAGAAAGTTGGATTTTGTTCCGTCAAAAGAAAAAGGTGCACTGCCAGAGACCAAATGATTTAAAATGTGAACTGATTGACAGTTCCGTTATCTCCTTTTGAATTAAGCATTTTTTTTTTTTTTGATAATAAACGTTTGACGCTAATTGATAATAAAGATGAGTTATATATTTTACCAATTGATAATAAAGATGAGTTATATATTTTACCAATTGAAAAGGTTAAAAAATTTGCTTCTTTTCGCCTATAGATAGACCAACATCAAGTTTTTATTCTCTCATTCTAAGTGAGTTTATTTAGGTGCAACTGGATTTTAAAAAATTTGTTATTAATATAAATATTTATTTTTATTTTTATTTTTATATTTATAATTTAGGCCTAAATTTTATAACAGAAAAATACAAATACGTATTTTTATGATTTTATATTTTTAAAAATAATTATGTGTTTTCCTCAAAAAAAAAAAAATAATTATGTGTAAATATAAAATTTATATAAATATAACTAAACTATTAGCTTTATTGTTGATGAGGTGTCATTTTAAAAAATTAATGTGCAATACGTTAGATTCTATTTGTCTTCTCTTTTTATTTTTTCCTTTTCCTAATTTATTCTTATTTAAGACTTGTGAATGTGATCCACATTATTTTCTTTCTAAAAAGCACTTACTTAGACTTGATCCACACTCATAGATATATGAGTACGTATGAAGACTGAGAAGAGATATTGTGGAGAATTGAATGAATTCCATTAATCTGAATGAGGAAATATATATACAGAAGTTACAACAGATTTGCTATTCTAAAGATTTAGTTATAACTGAAATAATATTTGATAAGATATAATAATTTGAAATAGATACAGCTGGTGGAGAAGATAAGGAGAATAAGGAGACAGAGTCGCTATCACGTCCCCTCAAGATGGACGGCGGGAGAGCAGGCCAATCTTGCGTTTGAGATCAAGAAAACGTGACAGAGGCAATGCTTTTGTAAGTCCATTAGCAAGCTGGTCTTAAGAAGAGACATGAGCAACGCGAATGGAACCATTCTGAATCCGTTCCCTGATAAAATGAAAATCAAGTGCAACATGTTTCATTCGCAAGTGAAACACTGGATTAGAGCAAAGCTGTGTTGCTCCAATATTATCACAATAAATAACTGGACAAGTGGGCACCGGAATATGAAGTTCTGATAATAAAGAGCAAATCCAGCTTACTTCAGCTGCAGTATCAGCAACTAAGCGGTATTCAGCTTCAGTGGAGCTACGTGCAATTGTTCTCTATTTCTTAGAATTCCAAGAAATTGGATTCTAACCAAGATAAACCAAATAACCACCAGTGGAAGAGAGAGTGTCTTTGTCACCACCCAATCAGCATCTGCAAAGGCATAAAGAGATGTTGACGAGTTTCTATAAAGCTGAATGCCATCACTAATAGTGCCGGATAAGTAACGAAGTAATCGTTTTGCACAAGTCCAATGGTCTGTTGTAGGACGATGCATGAATTGAGACAACTGGTTCACCACAAAAGCAATATTTGGACGACTAATGAGAAGATATTGTAAGCTACCAATCAAAGCTCGAAACTCAGTGGGATCCGATAGAGCAGTGCCTGAATGAAGTGTTAACTGATTGGAAGTAGAGAGCGGAGATTGTACAGGCTTAGCTTCCAACATATTGGTCTTGGAAAGTAGCTCTATGAGGTATCATCGTTGCGTTAGAACCAAACCGTTGTCATTGGGAACAATCTCAATTCCCAAGAAGTAGGATAAGTGACCAAGATCTTTAAGTGAGAACTTTTTGGCAAGAGTAGAGATAAAAGCAGCCACTTTATCTTGATTGTCTCCAGTAATGATTAAGTCATCAACATAAACTAGCAGATATATAATATGGAAACCATCATTAAGAACAAAAAGTGAGGTATCAGCTAGTGAATTTTTGAAGCCAAAATGAAGAAGAAAGGTCCTGAGTTCATGATACCAAGCACGGGGAGCTTGTTTCAAGCCATAAATGGCTTTTTTGAGTTTACACACATGGCTTAGTTTATCTTTGTCAAGAAAGCCACTCGGTTGAGTCATGAATACATCTTCATATAAACGCCCTTGAAGGAAAGCATTATTAACATCAAGCTGTCTGAGTTGCCAACCACGGCTTACAGTAATGCTGAGGACAATCCGAACTATTGTAGGTTTGATGACGGGGCTGAAAGTATCATGATAATTAAGTCCTGGACACTGATGAAATCCCTTAGCAACCAGCCGTGCTTTGTACCTGTCAACAGAACCGTTAGATTTTCTTTTTATTCTATAAATCCATTTGCACCCAATGAGATTGTAGTTTGGATTTGGAGGGACAAGCTCCCATGTTCCATTATTGACTAAAGCATCAAATTTAACAGACATAGCTTTTCTCCACTTTGCATCTTTAAGAGCTTGGTGAACAGTAACAAGTTCAATCTCATCAAGTTTGTTAAGGTGAGCATAAAGGTTCAGTTTGTGAATGGGCTTGTGGATGTTGTTTCTTGATCGCGTAACCATGGTATGAGTAGTGGTGTGGAATGGTTGTGACTGGTGTTCAATAACAGAGGGTGAATTATTTTATGGGGTCGGTTGAGGAGCAGCAACTGCAGGTGGTGTATTGAGTAGTACGGAGACTAGAACTTGAAGAGGAGTAGGAAACCATGTGGTGATAGTATTTTATTGGGACTTGGATTCAGTGTTTGAGAGATGGACAAATGGGAACACAGTTTCTACAAACTTAACATGCCGTGAGACATAGACTTTAGAGGAATGGGGTTCTAGACAAAGATAAGCACTTTGGGACAAGGAATATCCTAGAAAAACACATGGTGTGGAGTTGTACTCTAGTTTATGAGAGGAATAAGGTTTCAACCAAGGGTAGCATAGGCAACCAAAAATCTTGAGTTTGGAATAATTAGGACTTGTGTTGAATATCTTGCCATATGGTGAGTCATTGTGTAGGACCGGTGTGGGCATTCTGTTAATTAAGTACACAGTCGTAGCTAAGGTATACGGCCAATATAACAGCGGCATTGAAGCATGGGTTAAAAGAGCTAGGCCTGTTTCCACAATATGCAAGTGTTTGCGTTTTGAGAGGCCATTGTGTTTAGGTGTGTGTGTGGTGGTGTAGTAAGATGGGTGATGCCATGAGTGGAAAGAAAATTTTTGAGAGCAATGTACTCTCCTCCATTATCTGAATAAAAAATTTTGATGGATTGATCAAAGTGTTTTTCAACAAGAGCTTTGAACCATGTAAAAATTTCTTTCACATCAGATTTTTGTTTCAATGGATAAAACCAAGTATATCGAGTGTAATGATCCACAAAAATCATATAATATTTGATACCATCTATTGAAACAATAGGTGAGGTCCATACATCAGAGTAAATAATTTGCAATGGATGAGACGAAGTGATGGTAGACTGTGCAAAAGATAATTTATGACTCTTATTAGAAAGACAAGAATTACAAGGCAAAGTAGATACTGAGGATGAATTCGAACTCAAGTTATTGGCTGACAAAATTTTATTAAGAATAGGATTTGCAGGATGACCAAGTCTACAATGCCAATCAATAGAAGTTGTCTTGACACTAGAAAAAGCTAGGAGAGGTTGAGGATTTGGCCATTCATACACACCAACATTAGTTTCGCCCTTCAACAGTATGGTTATGGTTTGGAGATCCTTCATAAAAAAAAAATCAGGAAAGAATTCAATGGAGTTACTGTTAGAGTTGCAGAATTGATAAATGGAAATAAGATTTTTTTTCATGTTTGGGACACACAAAACATTATCTAAAAGAAAAGATTTCTGAGATGAGTTTAAAGTAGTTGAACCAGTGTGAGTTATTTATAACTCAGTGCCATCTCCAATCATTATGTCATCAGCACCATGATAAGGGTTATGAATAGCAAGATTTTGGAGATCAGTTGTTACATGATGAGATGCTCTGCTGTCTATGAGCCATGTCGGTTTGTTCGTTGATGCAATAGCAAAATTTACTTTGGGTTGCCATGGTGTAGGTGAATTCTTGTTGCTTGAGTGCACTGGTTGGATTTTGAAAGACGGACACTGTTTGGCGGTGTGACCTTGGATGTGGCATAGCTGACAATAGCGTAAATATGGGCATTGTTGTCGTTGGTTGATGCACGCCAGGCCAGAATTTCGATTGGACATGAAGTTGTTGCTGCGATTTGAACCACTGTTGTTGCGCCAGTTATTGTTGGTACGGGTAGCTACATGAGCTGTTACTGGGAATGTGGTTTCTATTTTTGAAGTGTGTAAAGAAGCTTCAAAGTTGAGCAACTTTTCATGAAGTTGTTCGAAGGTGATGGGACTGTCCCTGGCATGGACTGCACGAGCCAATTCTCTGTAATCATCTCCAAGTGCTTCCAAGATTTTTTCCGTAAGATCATCATCATCAAACGGAGATCCAAGTAATGCAAGTTCTTCAGCTAGAGCTTTGACGTTTTGAAGAAATTCTGTAACTGTTAATGATCCTTTTGTCATCATTTTGATCTGATTTTTGACTTGCTTGATGCGTCCTCTAGTAGGTTTTGCATACGTATTAGCAAGTGTTGTCCAAGCCTCTTTGGAAGTTTTGGAATTAGCTACAAAGGGAATGATGGTAGGTAAGATGGAGCCAATAATGGCACGAAGGATCAATTGATCCTGTCGAATCCATAGAGAATGAGCAGGGTTTGTGGTTGTGGTGTTTTCAGTTGTGATGGTTTGAGGAGGGCAAGGTTTGGATCCATCAATGAAACCAAGTAGGTCATACCCTACAAAGAGAGTTTGGAATTGTAATTTCCATGATATATAGTTGGTGGAATTGAGTTTGAGAGGTGTTTGGGCTACAACATTGATGGTAATGAGAGTTTGATTGGAGTCGATGGTGTTGCAGATGTGATTGTTGTTGTGATTGGCAGCCATGGCGGAAGAAGAAGGGGAAAGAAGAAAAGAAAAAAAAAACTTTTAATGCTCTGATACCATGAAGACTGAGAAGAGATATTGTGGAGAATTGAATGAATTCCATTAATCTGAATAAGGAAATATATATACAGAAGTTACAACAGATTTGCTATTCTAAAGATTTAGTTACAACTGAAATAATATTTGATAAGATACAATAATTTGAAATAGATACAGCTGGTAGAGAAGATAAGGAGAATAAGGAGACAGAGTCGCTATCAACATATTCAACAAAGGAATTAATATTTTAATTAATTAATATGAAAATAAATTTGCTATTAAATTTTATCAATTTGCAGAAATGAAAATAATAAAAAAATGAATTGATTACCATTACTTGATTGGTAAAGTTATAAAATAAAATAACTTTTCATTTTGTTGTTTTTCATATTTTTGTAGAACTTATTGGTGTTTTCTGCCATTACCTGATACTTGATGAATAACTACCATTAGATCATGAGAAATATGTTTACCTAATGGCAATCAAAACAAAGTAAAGTTAAAGTCCAAAAAAATAAAGTTACTATAAAATCTCCCTTATTATTATTATTATTATTATTATTATTATTTTAAAAAAAAATAAGATTCGGTAGCCATGCATTATTTGGTAGTTATTTTTTTTTTTTAATTTAAGTCAATCAGGGTTAACCCATCCATTATGAACCAACTTGAATCCAAGAAATCAAATATATCCTATGTTAGAATTTATTTTCCTTTGCATTGCATAGATAAAAAAAAATATTTTGTTTTTTTTAAAAAAAATTGAATTGATTATATCTATAAGAATTGAATTAATTGAAGAATGATCAATAAAAAATTTAGTAATTTTTTTGAAAAAATTTCTATTTTCAGCATATGTTAATTTTTTTTTTTTGAAAAGAAAAACAATTCTATTGATTCAAACGAGCAATACATCGATAGAAACACAGATACGTATTCGCTAAAAATCACAGAGGATGAAATAGCATTCAGGTTAATAGCATGATAAATCAGCTCAAAGCCTACAAATTTTATAATACTATAATGATTAGAATGCCTATGACTCCAATTCTAGAACATACTGACGACCGTAATCTGATTCGTTGTCTCTGTCTGATCAAATATACTTTGCCTGTCTGAATCGCCCACACAAAGAAAAAGCCGCAATAAGACGGAAAACAAAATGTCATAACATGACGACAACAACCAAACGCCGTAACAAGACGACGAAATCACGAAAAATAAAATAAAACCTAAATTTATATGGAATAACCACTTATTTAAAAAATAAATTGATATAAAAATGTGTAGAGGGGTGATTTCAGGCCAAGAATGGCTAAAAATTACCCCTCCTTACTTAAGAAAGATGAACGGCTAGAAAAGAAAAGAAGTGAAAGTTGAGAGAAAAAAAGAAGGCTAGGGTTTCAAAAAATATGAGTTTCAGCATATGTTAATTAAAAGGAGTCAAATATATTTATATATGGAGAAAACAAATGTTATGAGAGCTTTGCCTTCCTTATAGGTCCCACTAAAATTCAAACTCTGAATTAGTCAAAGTACTTGTAGCTATTGAATATCGAAACCATTAGATGCTAAAAAAAAAGGTCAAGTATATTTAAGTGAAAAAACTTGTTTATTTATTTTTCAAAATTACCAAGTAATGTGTCAGTTTATTGGTAGGAAAAATTCAAATGTTTGTGGCATTTTTCAATTTTATCCCAATATTTTAATTTTGGCAAAAATATTTTGATTATCAATTTTTGGTAATTTTAACACAAATTATTTTTTGGTCAAAATTAAATAAAAGTGCCGATATGACAACATAAAAAAGGCCAAATTTATCCTTTTTAATTTGATAAATTCATAAAATTTGTTATTAGTATAAAAAATTCAAACGTTTGAAATTTTTGGTAATTTTATCCTTTAAATTTTGATAAAATATATGAATTTTTCAATTTTTTTAATTTTTAAATAAATAATTGTTAAATTTATAAATGATTATCATTAAAATAATTTTAAAAATTAAAAATATTTTTAATAAATAAATTATTACTCTTCATAATTCAAAAATTTTAAGTATTTTATAATAATTTATTTGAAAGTAGTTAAAAAATATAACTTTACAGTGAAAAGAAAGTTTATCATACTTTACTATACATATACACATATTTATAACTTTTAAAAATTTATTAAAATAATAGTTATTAATAAATTTAAAAATTTTATCGTATGTGAATTTGTTTTTCAATTATCACGTCAACGCTTTTTATTTAACTTTAAACAACTAATTTTAAATTAAAATAATTTTAAATTTTAAAAAAGAATAAAATTATCAAAAGTATAAACCTTTGAATTTTTTTTATGTCAATAGACTTTTATAGATTTTATAATAAAAAGGATAAATTTGACATTTTATAGATACCATTGAAGCATCTTTAATTTAATTTTGATCAAATATCTAATTTTACTAAAATTATCAATAATTAGTGAAATCAGAATATTTTTCTCAAAATTAAAACGATAAAATAAAATTGTAAAATATCATAAAATTTTAGATTTTTTTTCCACCAATGTCACGACCCAATCCGGGGAGTCATGACCGGCGCTAGGGAATGGGAATTACTATAAACAGAACCCGTAGCAAGCCTTAAATATAAAACTCACATAAAACAAATCATAAAAATACCAAGTAATTAAAACTTTAATTAATAAAATATGATCTCATATCATAATATAAAGTATAGCAGTATACAACTCTTTAACTGAAAATCTCAGTTATAAAAATAATATTACATACTACAACATTCAAATACTACTACTGCAGCTTCTAGAGCATAAATAAAAGTTCAAATGTGTAATTTACATAAACTAGCCGGGGCAAAAGAAGACCGGCGGAGAGGTCTAGTACTGAGGTTTGACGAAGAAGAATCTCCTGAAAAAAAATATTGAGGGGGTCAGACCTCACTGAGTGAATTATTATTATATATATACTTGCACCCTAATGATAGACATTCAAATATCAATATAGTATATTTATATTAATATAATAAATATACATGCAATTCATACATATACTGCAAATCACGTTTTTATACATATGAATAAAAACGGATAATTTAAGTGAAGGAACGGAGCAGAACCCTAAAAGTCCGCACCCTCAACACACAAAACCTCTCTAGTCATCAGACTCTCTTAATTCCAAAATATCCACTTAATCCATATTTGACAGGAGACCGGCCCCGAGACTCAACGTCAATCGAGCTACAGCAGTCACACTGTTAGTATAACAAGCCCCGAGACTCATCGTCAATCGAGCTACAGCAGTTATACCAGCTCTGGGACTCATCGTCCGTCGGGCTATAATCTCAACTCTCACCTCATAATTTCAGTAATAATTTCATAATCAATATCAATAATCAAATTTCCAAATTCATAACCTACATCTATCACACTATTGCACAACAGCACTAGTGTAGCCCACTAGGTGGCACGTTCTACAACTATCCTCCAAAACAGTTGTTATAACATTAAAATAATTATATGCATAATTAAGAACATGCTAACATCCACTTTTAGCGAAATAAACCAAATATATACTCAACATATACTAAAATAAATATAAGCATTTCATAAAATAATTCATATCAAATAAAGTATGGATGCTCTTAAATCATTTTATTCTACGTGAATGCATATATACAATA
>CATIWK010225883.1:0-14661 GCA_949634005.1 Mallotus japonicus
CCACGCCTTAGGCGTGGTGGTGAGGGCGCTCAGCGCCTGGGTGGACGTGGGGAGTTCGATCCCCCACTCCACTTTCCCCCTCCCCTAATCTAACATACTAATCTAACAAAAGGTTGTTCAAAAAAAAAAAAAAAAAAAAAAAATAGATGCTTTTTTTTTTTTTTTTTTGACGCACCACTTGTGCCATATTGCATAAATATGGATAAGGCTGTAAATGAGATGGACTATTAGCCACAGAAATGGATATTGGATAGGTCCACGTAAGTTGGAATGTTTATATAGAAACTGAATGGCCAGCTCAATTTTAGCAATCAAGTCACCAATTAACAACCATCTAAAACAAGATGGTTAAAAGCGTAAAATTAATCTCGAAAGAGATTATCAAACCGTCATCTCCAACTCCCTATCATCTCAGGAACTATAGGCTTTCATTTTTAGATCAGATTGCACCTGCTGCCTATGTAAGAATCATTCTTTTTTACGAGGCTAAGCACATGATTGTCATTGACCCATTTGAGAAATCAATCTTACTTAAAGAATCTCTAGCAAAAACCTTAACCCACTTCTACCCATTAGCTGGAAGATTTTTAGACGACTTCTTTGTTGGATGCAACGATGGAGGTGTAGAGTATGCTGAAGTTCGAGTTCCTTGTAAACTATCGGAAGCTATAGAAACCAACGATGCCAAGGAAATTAACCTGCTGTTTCCATATGATATGCATCTTGATCTCAAGAAGGAGGCTCTTCTTGCCATACAATTTAACGTGTTTGATTGTGGTGGAGTAGCCATTGGCTTGTCTTTTTCGCACAAACTTGTGGATGGAACATCAGCCAATACTTTTCTTATTGCTTGGGCTGCCATTACTCAAGGAGCTACTAGCGAGGATCTTGAAGTTATTAAGAATCTAAGCTTTGATGCTGCTAGCCATTTTCCTCCAAAAGATGTATCAGATTACATGCCTAACAAAGGTATAATTCGAGATAAGATTGCAACAAAAAGATTTCTGTTCAGGAAATCAAGCATAGCTGCTCTAAGAGAAGCTGCAGATGCTAACCACTCATCTGCTGCTGATGATGAAGCCAAGCAAACAACACGTTACGAGGCGGTCTCAGCCTTCATATGGTGGAGATTAATGGCAATCTTCCAGTCGAAACAAGGGCAAAGACACAAGAAATTTGCATCTGTTCATGCTGTAAACCTTCGAGGAAGAATGGTGTCCCCCTTGACTAGTGGATCCTTTGGGAATGTTTGGCAGTATGCAGTTGCACCATCACCTCAGGTTCTGGAAACTGAGAAAGAGAATCATCAGGATTGTGGTCATGGCATATTAGTGAGCCATTTGAGCAAAGCATTAAGAGGAACCAATGGAGATTATATTAAGAAGCTGCAAGATGGTGGGTGGTACATGAATTGGATGAAAGAAAGGACCAAGAACGTAGAGCTGATTGCATTCACTAGCTGGTGCACATTTCCTATGTATGACATTGATTTTGGGTGGGGAAAGCCTATTTTTGCAACTAGTCTTGGAAGGCCTTTCAAGAATGTGACTGTCTTGACAAGCACCAAAAATGGTGATGGAATAGAAGCATGGGTTAACTTGTTGGAGGAAGATATGGCTATATTTGAGAGTGATTCAGAGGTCCTTTCTTTTGTTTCATGATCTGTATACTCGCTCAAGCAACAGTATTCGGGATTTGTATGCAAAAGGTTTACGCCATATACGTCAAGCTGCAAAAATTATTTTTGCAGCTAAAATATTTATACATTTAAGGACAAATTGTTTCAAAAGTGTGGATAAAATTATTGAATTATAATCAAAATATCCATTAGAGAAAATTTCAATTAAATTTAATGATAAAAATTTTGTCACGTAAACCAAATTTGGAAACAAACTATAATATTTAGTCAAGAAAAAACCTTATTAAATTTTAATTATATATAATTTTACAAATTCAGGTGTAATTATTCTAAGGGAAGATTGTCCCATTGTAGAGATCTCCAAAATTTTCTTTGAATAATTTCCACACAAGCGAAATTCATAATTTTTACCACCCGTAAGTGGTATAATAACATTATGCTTTGGCAAGGATGATCCCCTTTCCCCTCCCCCATACTAACAAGCAAAAATAAAATAAAATAAAATAAAAATCTCACCAAATTCAATTTTCTTTGTATCTATTTGTAATCGTCCCTAGGTTTTGGGCAGTATTAAACTTCAAGTCAGAGTTATTATAACCTATGGTACAAGGCTAGTTGTTCGGTAGACCCAGAAAAACAAATTAATATAATGATAATTTCTCATTAATTTTCTTTTTTTTTTTTAACCCAATCTTGTTGCTTTTTTTTTTTTTTCTGTCCCGGAGATAGAACCCCATGCATGCTTGTAAATACTTTTACATCATTAGTATCAACTACAGCAATACATTATTAAATCATTATCAATTACATCACAAATTCTAACAAATCATTTTAACAACAAATTCTTAATAATTCAGTAAATGTTATACACTTAGAAGCTCAACAGTTAGAAATCAATTGGTTGCTTGCTTGCTTTCGCATTCCGGCACTTTGTATTGGCTTACTTAATCATCAATCAACATAATATATACTTGATGCAAATCTTTTATTTTTAATTTTCCCTTTTTAATTGTTCTATTAAATGTTCAGGACAAGTTGTTATCTGGGATGAACATAATATAAATATATATATACATATATTGTTACATAAAGGACAGAACAAACTATGTGTTTTCTTCCTTGGTTCATGCAATTAAAATGCTCCTCTAGAGGGACTGCGAGGTTAAAGTACAACATATTTATCGTGAAGCTAATTTGTGGCTGATTTTATGGCTGCTTATGCAGTTCACGTCCCAGTTGGATGTCATAGGCTCCAAGCCCCTACAGAGGGTGTTCAAGAATGTTCTTTGGTCATAGGCTCCAAGCCCCTATATATAAATAAATAAATATATGTATATATATATATGGTGTAAGCTATGGTTGGTTAGTGCCAGCCTAATTGTTCTTTGGTTTGTTTTCTCCTTTATGTATTTATTTATTTGGGAGGGAATATATTTTTACTTCGAATATATATAAAAACAAAAAATCATGTAATTAGATACTTTTTCCTTAAAATTCTGTAATTTTTATGATATTTAGAAATTTATAATTACATATTTTTGAATACTTTAATAAATCTTTTCAACTAATATCATTATTATTCATTATATATAAAATATTAATTCAATGATAAAATAATGATTTAAATACTTTAAAAATATTAAAAATTAATTTTCTCTTAATAAATTAATAACGCATTTTAATTTTATTAATTATGAATTTATTGCAGTTATTTCAATATTATATTACTTATTAAATAACTATACTATTAAATATTATATTATTTTAACATTACATTATATATTATTACTATTATATATTTTTATTAATAGTAGTTGATAGCATGTCAAAATGAAAGAAAATGAAATTACAAACCCAAGAGTAGAGAGTAGGATTTAAACCCTTTACTCCCTCGTGGTAGGAATTAAACCACTTAAACTTTATTGATTGAAAAAAAAAAAAAACTCAAGCGGATATATATAACTTGAAACTCAAGGTTTGATTCCGTTTCATGCAGATCTTCTGCACTGGATTGAAAAGAAAATTTTGCACTAATTAAACTTAAGTGCTTGGCTTGAAAGAAGCATAGGCACAGATGTCAGGATTCTGCTCAAACTTAACCATGTCTTCCTTGGGCAATGACACCCAAGCTTCTATGCCTTGGCCATCTTCTGTGTCTATAAAAATGGCAACCTTGTACAGCTTCAAGGCAGTGCCTACCCAAGTGGGTCTTCCCCACCCAAAGTCAGCTTCATAGTATGGAAATCTACACCAACTGCTGAAACCAAAAACCTTCATCAGGTTAGGGTTTTTACCAAGCTCCTCACCCTTTTTCCTCAGAAAGTGGAAGTATGCACCACCAGCATGGATCTTCGTCACATAGTCATTATTCATCTTCCCTATTGATTCATGAAGCTTTCCTGCCAGTCCGTTATAGTCTAGCATATTCTCATTCTTCGAACAATTCGCTATTGCCACTTGAAAGATGTTTCCTACGGATAGCTGTGGCAGTGTTGGAATCATTCTTTTTCGCAGACCTACTGAAATTGTTGCAGCATTGAGCTGTGAAGTACTTTCGTCATCTTCTTTAGTACTTACAGCCATCACCGCCCCCCAAATGAGCGCGGCTACAGCTTCAACTCGTGTCGGATGATTCAAACATTGTCCCTTGCTTATTTCTTTCCTTAAAGCAGCTAACTTAGAACTATCAAACAGGAATCGTTTCATCAGAACATTCCTCAACAAGTCCTTTTTCACGAAATTATGCAACGAAAATTTCCGAGTATCTTGCGGAGGGAATAGCGAGGTGCAATCAAAATCCACACCATGAAAATCACCAGCACCACCACAGGCAATTGCAGCCCAGGTAGTAACAAAGGATGCGGCAGCTGATGCATCAGCAATGGCATGCCAAATGCAAACGCTAATTGCCATTCCGCCACAATCAAAGTGATTCACTTGAGTTGCTAGGATTACCTGAGAGCTTTTCTCAGGTGAAATGTCATGTGGATTGCATGGCAATAGCTTTTCCATGAGATGGAACTCCGGTTCTTGAAGCACAGTGGACATGTCTCCGGCTACATGAGCTTCAACATATGGAGAACCTTCATCATTACAGTCAATAGAAAATACATCTTTTATTCGTCCTGCGAATGGATAGAAGTGGGTTAATGTCTTTGAGAATGACATTTTCAGGTGATCAGCTAATTTTTTGAAGGAATTTTCTTGATTTGATGAATAAAAAAGAATGATTGGGATGTAAACTGGAGGAGCTAGCTGATCAAGGATAGAGAGCTTGTATGTCCTCAGGTGTTCCGGTGTTGAAGAAAAAGGCTTAACGATTTCTTTCGAAATGATCTGGACTTCCATGTCTGCTCTGCACAGTTTTCCTTTTCAAAGCAGACCCGAAGCTTATATAGCTATTTTGAAGCAGAAGTTAATATATATATAGCTAGAGGAGGCCTTTTTGATCTATATATAAATGAAGACACCATAATGGAAGTTTATATAGGAGGGTTGCACTAAACTATTTAAGGATTGGAAAATTGATACAGAATAATTGGACTGATTCACATCAAAATTGAAAAATTGAGATCATTTTACTTTCTTGTTTCCCCATGAAGTAAGGCAACTTGAAAAGCATTTTAGGGTTACTTCTCAAGTAGGGTAATGACTTCATTTTAATTTGTTCAAGTGGCATGATGCAGCTAGCTACTAAACACGGATGTTGTTTAATATAAATTACTTTAGTTGCGAATTATAGGTGAGTCAATATGATGGAGATGCTCTTGACTTTGCTATTGCTATTTGTATGTACATGCATCGTTTGCCTATAGTGTGGTGAGTATTGCCTTTGTTCATACGATTTCTTACATCAATATGATCTATGCCTGACGTGGATTGATCAGTAGGGTTTGTACCATTTTATACTTGTTAATGAAATAAAATGTTGCAAGCAATATGTATATGGAAGCTCTCCATTTATTCAAGAAAGATTAATCTTTCTAATTTGTATAGTGCAACCATTGATCCTAAAAATTTTATAATAAAAATAGGTATGGTATATGTGAGAAAATAAGTATAAAATGTATAGAATGTAGAGAATATTTAGAATGAATAACTTGAAAAGAGATGAGAGATATATATAGAGAGATATTTAGCTCAAATCTGATTGGATTGACACTTCTATTATTGATAATTCATGTCTTGTAGTAGGATTAGTTTTCAACATTGAGAGTAAAATAGAATATCTTTCTCATTATGGATTCTAACATCTTTTGTATTTTGAAGCGTTAGGCTCTCATTCTGTACTTGGATGCAAATATTTTGATATCAAGAGTCCCTCATATGCTACTCAAATATTTATGTCCGATTAATATGAAATGATGATGATCTTTATGTTGTCCTTTGCATATGCTTTGAAGCTAAGCTAGGTCAAATACTTAAGTTTTTATTGTTTTGAATTCTGACGACCGATTTGGTACGCAAAAAAATATGTTGAGCTATTGACACATTCAGAAATTTTCACCAGGCATCACCATGCTCATTCTCACATAACAATAATAACATTCACGCAGGCCACAGCATCTTTTAGGATGGAGAAATTAATCTAACAAAAAATTTTGAAAAAATGTCAAATAAAATTATATGAGTAAACTATAAATCAAGATTTCAATTAACAAAAAACTTTCATATTTAATAATTAGCGTATAATTAATCAACCAAATTGGTTGAAATTAAGATGCTTACTGTTACGTAAGGAAAAAAGGGCTATCGATCAGACAAAAACATATAAGATCATAAAGAGTACCTAATAGAAGCCAGCTGGTAAAATGTCTCAATCATCTTTGAATTCAAGTCTAATGAAGTAGATGAAAAAAAAGAAATTTGATTTTACAAACATAATTAAGAAGACTGTATAAAGGCTAAAGAATACAAGACAAAGGCGTTGGTTTGAACTATAATAAATCGACAAAAGAGCAATTGCGTGTTGTTTCCTGACATAGGGACATATCTCGGGAAGGTCTACCCGTGTTTTTCTCCCACGGTCATAGTTTGAAAAAAAAAGTTCAAACTAAAAATGTAAAATAGCTTAACTAATAAATATTCATGACGTTTTGGTTTAAGCGAAGTGTCATATTTAAGTCGTTCTGTATATAATTACGTTAAATAAATTGTTCTTTTAGTTTTATCTATATCGAACCAAATTAGTTAGAGTTATTGAGTTCTAAATATCGATAATTTAGATAAAAAAAATATTTTTTTGTCCAAATCATCGATATCCAAAATTCATGAACTCTAATTAATTCAGTTCAATTAGGGTAGAACCATAAAAATGATAAAAGTTTTCTAACTAATTTAATGTAACTTCATACACTAAAATTTGAACTTAAATAATTAAGAACAGTTATTAACCAACTGCACCAGCTGTTGGTTAAAAAATAAAAATTTATTTCAGCCAACAAATTTTTTGCTTTTATCTAGTGTAAATTTGAGGAGGAAGAAATAAAGATTCCAACTCTAGAACTTGCAGAATGCTTAAATAAATGACTCTTTATATTGACTTGTACAAAAATAAATTACACCTTGATTGCAGCTAAGTATGACAATTGAATTTGTATTAATAAAGTGAGAGTAAAATCACCTATTGGAATCCTATCACGTAACCACCAAACTCTCTCTCTCTTGTGACTGTTTCTTCTTCTTCTTTCTTGAGTTTTAATGGTTTTGGTAGTTTTTTAACCCTTTTGTTTTTTGCTAAAACCATCCAAATACTTTTATTTTTTTTCTTTTTAATATAATATGCTAGCTATGTTTTGAGTTTAATATCAAAGTAATATATATGGGTTTGATCCCATTTAATATATTTTTTTGGTTGATATTTGTTAAAAGTCATCTGATATGTTTAATGGACTTTCGAATTGATAGATCATGATAGTGATAATAAAAAAGGTTATTATATAATTATATCATAAATTTTAGTCATTTTTATTAATCTATCAAACTTTTAAAATTGTGCTGAATTGGTATATGAATTTTTTAATTTATTGCAAATTTATCCACAGTCAAAATAGTATGTGCCCATACTAACATGACATGCGGACATGACATGTATTTATAAATTATTTGTTGATTAGAAATCAAAAGAAGAAATTGGTAATTTTTTTTATCCTTAACTTTCTTTTTTTTTCAAATATATCCTTATTTCTATTATGAAAATTTTAAATTTTTAATTAATTATTTTTTAGGTATCAAAATTTTTTCTAACCCAAATTAGTGTATTATTTATTTCTTTTAGTTCAATTATAGTTTTTATTTATTATTTTAATAAGTTGAAATCACAATCAAGTAAAAAAATCTACCATAAATTTTAAATGTATTTTTATGAATATTTGAATAATTTTTTTTTTATAAACATATGCACATGATCACATAAAAAATATCACATCTCTAAATATAATTTAAAATTAGATAAAATTAAAATAATTAGTGAAGTTGATAAAATCTATAAAGAAGATGAAAGTTAATGATATATTTGCAAACAAGTTGAAAGTTAAGGATAGAAAAATTATCAATTTCTTCTTCTAATTTCTCCATCAACAAATAATTTATACATATATATCATGTCAGTATGCCAATTCAGCATGGATACATGCTATTTTGACCATTGATAGATTTGTAGTAAATCGAAAAATTTATATACCAATTCATCATAATTTTAAAAGTATGATAGATTGACGAAAATGACTAAAATTCATAGTAAAATAATGTAATAATTCTAATAAAAAATAGTGGATACTTGAAGAGAATAGTTAGATTTTATTCCAATCAATTCCTTCATCACATCTGTGTGATGTGTTCAAGCAAAAAAAATTTCTGATATCCTCTCTAGGAGAGTTTTTTTTTTCTTTTTCCTTATTTTTATATAATATTTAGGGGAGAAATGTGGTTTGTTAATATTTGGTAATGAAATAATAATAATAAAAAAAAACTATTGGAAGCTTAACACCTATCAACTGTATGATTTTTTTTTTTTTTTTGAACAACTAACTGTATGATTTTTTATGGAGTAATGAATCTAACTTTACCTAAAAGTTAAGCCGGGCCCAAATTAGAGTAAACTCTGTTACTCAATTCAATTAAGGGTGAGTTAATGTTATGGAATTTGTAGGTGTAACAATTGCATGTATAATAATTAAATTGTTAACCTTATTTAGTAAGTAAAGAAAATATATAAGTTTTACAATTAATTTTTTTAAAAAAAACTGTTAATATATATAATTAAAATAATATAAATAAATAAATTATTAAATTTTTATAAACAATAAAAACTATTAAAAATTAAATAATTAAAAAATTATTAAAAAGTTTCATAAAAATAAAGTTAATAATATATATTTATACATTCCTATACATAAAAAAATATTAATTTATACATTTTTTATAGATTTAATTTATGTTTCATTAATATAAAAAAACTAAGAAAATTAATTATAAATAAATATAAAATGATAGAAAAATAAAATATTAAATAAAACAAATTTTTACAACCCTACCCCAACTAGGTTAACAAAAATACATAAAAATTAGGTTAACTGTTAAAGGGAGTTAAATGTTAACCTTAATATTTTTGAGTTTGTCAAACAGCATTAAAGGTGGTTAATGCATTATAGGAGTAACATTTAACCTCCTTTAACCTCAATCCAAACCACACCCTAAATCTTAACAGTAAAAAAAAATCAATTAAATCTTATGAATAGTGGTTAATTGGGATTGAAATATTAATAAATTTTTAATTGGTATAATATATGGCTCCTTTCTATTATTAAATTAATATTATTCCTAAGAAATTTATTTTATTTTTAAATAAAATTCATTTTTAAATAATTTTTTATTAATAAAGTATATTTGGTTCAAATGAAGTTTATAAAATTTATTTTTAATGAATTTTATATTTTGTTATATTATATTTGGAATAAATCTAGAATTTAAATTAATTTTAAATTTTAGTTAAAAATACTCTTTTAAATAAATTGGATTTTTTTACCTACTTTTCTTTTTAGTTTCATATTATATTATTGAAGTGTGATTCTTTCTCACTAGTTAAATATAAAAAGGATAATAATTTATATAGTAAGTAGCTAAATAAATATTAATATTTATGGGAGTAAAAATTTTTTTCGACAAATGATCAAGTAGGTCCTTCAACTTGACAAGTCGGGCCACATAGGATGAATTGTAACTTTTTCTACAATTAGGTCCAATACTTCTATTTTTAGATCCAAATAAACCCAATTTTAAATCATAAGGCGCGTGAAAATCAATCTCCCTATAAAAATAACTTTTTTAATACTAATTTATTTAATATTCAAAAAAATAGTATTGACTTTTCAAACCCTTGTTTTTTTTTTTTTTTTTGAAGCTCAATGAAAATCATATTAAACCAGATGCTAAAGCATCAAGAATAACAACATAAGGGATAGAGTCCCAACGATGAAAACCAGACAAAGAATTCGACGCCCTTGCTAATAAATGGGCGACGTTGTTCGCTGACCTTCGCACAAACGAAACTGAACAATTCACTAAGTCTTTAATAATGAACCTACAATCCTCTATAATTAAACTAATACAAGAATTATCATGAACAGAGGATTGCAACAGCTGATCTACACCTAGCACATTAGATTCAACCAATACATTCTCTAAACCCAATTCTTTAATCCAGCTCAACGCCTCCTTTAAACACAAAGCCTCTGCCACCAAGGCCTCACCATGAAAAGGACCCTGCACCTGTGCAGCAGCAAAAACAAAGGCACCTTGATGATCTCTAATAACCATTCCAGAACCTCTTTAACTATTATTCATGAAGAGAGCAGCATCAAAGTTGCATTTCTAGAATCCAACAGGATGCTTAGGAACGATCTGCTGAGCAAGAGTCCACCGACTAAGCTGAGACAAGGATCTCTGAATGACATGAGCAGGAGAAAAAGAACAGCAATGCCAAACCCAATCATTTCCTTTTTAATATATTATCATCGTATAAAAACCTCAAAACCCAATCAAAGAAACAATTTAATAAGCAGATATTATTGAAAAGTAATTACCATTAGATACATCATTTGATACAAAAACACCAAATCCTTTATTTGAACCACAATATTTATTTTAATATTGCAACCTCGCAGCTCAACTTTATTTGCCTAAATTCAAATTAAACACTTAAATGATTAAAATAAATATAGAAGAGAAATGCACATCATCTTAAAACGTTAAATTAAACTATTGAGCAGTGAACCTCAAGCCATTGAAGGAATGATTGGAGTTTTGTTTCTTCTACACCTGCCATCGCCATCGTTGTAAATTCCAAGTCTCAGTTCCCTATTTCTTTCTTTAAATCCGTTACTAAATTTTGAGTCTTTATGTTAGGATTCAAGAAATCCAAAATGGAGAAACCAGCAGCCGCAGCAGAGCCTAACAGTGACTCTGCTGCTACCAGCCCTAAACAGCTTACGCAACTGGAGAAGAAAAAGCCAAAACATAAAGCAGAGGAAACGACAACCAAACAGAGCAAGCTTTTTACTATTAAGTTTAAGGTAGAGGAAGAAGCAATCTTCACCTTCCAAACCAGCCGTAGCTCAGAAATCTTCCCCGTCGAAACAAACCATGGTTGCCGAGAAGAAGCAACCGAACACAGAAATAGTAGACGCGATGGCAGTGGAGGTGAGGGTTTTGAGGGGTTTTGGTCTGAGGACTAAAGGATGAAGAAGCAGCGAGAGAGAAAATCAATGAAGAGAAAAACACCACCAGATGTGGCGATGGTAATGACGGTGGAGGTGAGGGTCTGAGGACGAAGGGAAGAGAAGTGTGTGAGAGAGGGAGAGTGTAGAAAACAAAGAGTCTCTTTTAGTATGGTTCATTATAGATTTTTTGAATATTTTACTTTTAATTTAGGTTAAAAATATTAATAAAATATTTAGTATAAATTTTCACTCTATTTTCATAGAGTTTGGGCTACACGCAATTTTATCCAAATTTAGATTTATTTGGTCCAAAAATAGTAGTATTGGACCTAATTGCAGATAAAATTACAATTCGACCTATGTGACCTGACTCGTCAAATTAAAGGATCTACTTGACCATTTATCCAAATTTTTTTTATAGTCTCCTCTTTCATTTGTATACCCTTGTATATGGGCCATACATGTAACTTCAAAAAAAATTGTGTTTAGTGCCTGTATATGTCACTACTATCATTGTCCATATAAAAACAATTAAACTTGAAGGAAATTACTCCCAATAATTATAACAACAATCTCAGAAAATGATACTTGATTATTAACTAGTTATTCTTTATTTTTTATTTTTTAAAAAATTTTTACTTAAAAAGTGACTGGGGTGAATGAAGCATAGGCACATACGCCAGGATCTTGTTCGAACTTAGCCATAGTTTCCTTTGGCAGTCCTATCCATGCTTCTATTCCTTGACCATCCTTGGTATCCAGCAAAATTGTACACCTACCCAACAAGGCTGTGGCCACCCATACTGGCTTTCCCCACCCAAAATCAGCCTCATAAAATGGAAACCTGCACCAACTACTAATAGAATATTTTTCCAACTACCCAGGAGTAGTGTCAGGATGTTCATTGGCTAAATCTCTCACACGCTTTAGGTACCCACCACCAGTATGGATCTTCCTGATATATTCGTTGTTGATCATTTTTATTGACTCGTGAATCTTTCCTGCTAAACTGTTATAGTCAATTGTTGAACAATCCGCAGCAGCAAATGTCATTTGATTGATGTTACCCATACAATTACTTAGCAATGGAGGATCCATTCTTTTTTACAAATCTACAACGATTTCTGCTACACATTCTTTTCCAGTTGCAGCCATCAAAGCCTTCCAAATGAGCGCACTCACAGCCTTAATACGTGTTGGATGATCCAGATAGGGCCCCCTAGCTACTTCTTCTCTCAAAGCAGCGACCTTAGAACCATCAAACACGAACCTTTTCATCAAACTATTGCTCAACATTTTTTCGGTCATTAAGTCACGCCACGAGAAGCTCTGCATGATCTTTGGAGGGGAAAGGGAGGTGCAATCGGAAACCACATTGCTAATGTCACTGATGACAGTAATTAATTTGCTGTCAAGAGCTATTCTAGATATTATTATTCAGTATATTTGTTTGTATGGTGAAGCTAAATTTTGGCAAAACAAAAAAAAACTATAATACGTGTTATTGGTGGAGAATAACTTTGCCAAAATTAAAGCTTCTTAATTAAGGTTATTTGTTATAAGTTGTTATATATTTTGTACTATAAATACGTACGTGAACAAGAAATAAAAATTCATGCAGTGAGATTTGTCTGCACTTTAATAAATTTCTTCTCTTATTATTTCCTTTCCTTCTTCTGATTTTCCTAACAAATGGTATCAGAGCAAAGAAAGTTTTTTCTTTGATCCTTGAGAAGTTGTGAACAAAAAAAAATTAAAAAACTCTTCCTTAAACTTTAAATATTCAAACAAAACGAGAGTATGTGAGAGATGGCTACAAGCTGCAGCAGCATCTCAGGTTCAGCTCCTCCTGTTTTCACAGGAGAAAATTATAATGTTTGGTCTGTTAAAATGCAGGCTTACCTTAAGGGTTCACTACTTTGGGAAGCAGTGGAAAAAGAAATGGAGATTGACTTGCCAGTAAATCCAACTTTGAATCAGATAAAAACTTATGAAGAAAGAGTTTCCAGAAAATTCAGAGCTTTGAGTATCCTCCATGCAGCTGTTGATGAAACCATTTTTACAAGAATAATGGCGTGTGAAATAGCTAAGCAAGTATGGGATAAGTTGAAAATGGAGTTCCAAGGGAGTGATAAAACAAAACAGATGCAACTCTTCAATTTGAGAAAGGAATTTAAGCTTCTCAAAATGAAAAGGACTGAGAATGTAAAGGCTTACATTGACAGAGTCATAAAGGTAGTAAACCAGATTAGGCTAATGGGAGAAGAATTGCTAGAAAAAAGAATTGTAGAGAAGGTGATGGTGACTTTACCAGAGAGGTTTGAAGTAAAAATTTCCTCTCTTGAGGATACTTGGGACTTATCCACACTCACACTTACTGAACTTGTAAATGCTCTACAAGCTGTTGAGCAAAGAAAAGCATTTAGGGAGGAGGAGAAGTCAACATAAGGGGCTCTTATAGCTTCTCAAAGCTCTAAATTACAAGCTGAGTCCAGTGGGAAAAGAAGTTTTAATGGAAAAAATAAAAAGGAGAAGAAAGATAAGCAGGGAAATAGAGGAAGAAGGAGAGCAAAGTATCCACCATGTCCTCATTGTAAAAAGACTAATCATAGTGAAGATTATTGTTGGAGAAGACCAGGAGTTCAATGTAGGATTTGTAAATAGTTTAGACACATTGAGAGGTTCTGTCCAACTAATAAATACCAACAACCTCAAGCACAACCAGCTCAAGTCAATGAAGGTACTCATGATCAAAAAGAGAAGTTGTTTACTGCTACTGTTATTAAAGAATGTTTAGTAGCAGCTCAGAATCCTAATGAATGGCTCATTAACAGTGGATGCACACATCATATGACTTCAAAATTACAGAGTTTTAAGACTTTGGATAAGAGTTATTATTCCAAAGTGAGGATTGGAGATGGCAGATTAGTTGATGTCAAAGGGAAGGGCTCTGTGTTGGTGCAAACACATTCAGGTACAAAGTTGATTGCTGATGTTTTATTTTTCCCTGAAATCACATACAATCTGCTAAGTGTTGGTCAATTGCTTGATAAGAACTACAATTTGTTTTTCAAAAACAAAAGGTGTGAAGTTTTTGATCCATATGGTGTTAAATTTTTTTCTGTCAAAATAAGAAATAGAAGTTTTTCTTTTGAATGGGATCAAACAAAAATTCAAGCTCTCACTACTATGGTAGATGAAAATGTCCTTTGGCATAAAAGGTTTGGTCATACAAGTTATTCTTCTATGAAGCTTCTTCAAAGTAAAAGCATGGTGGTTGATATGCCTTCTATACAAGAGAAC
>CATIWK010225928.1:0-11858 GCA_949634005.1 Mallotus japonicus
AAACCGAATTGATTAACAAAAATTTTACATTCTAAAAACCGAAATTAAACCGAACCTAAATATAACCGAACCGAACCGATTTTTTAACCGATTTCTGTGCACCCCTAGTAATAATAACAATATTATTCCAAACTGAATAAATTAACCCATTTGGGTTCTCAATACTATTAATAATTCATTTAACTTTACCATTAATTCATTCTTTTATATTTATATAAGGTTATATTAGTCAATTTATAAAGCATTTAATATATCTAGCCAAAATATTTTGGATAGATTCTATCCCCTTAGACTTATTGTTATATTTATGTTATCTCATTATCAAAATATATTTTTAATTTTCAGTGTATCGAATGATTCATATTTATTCTCTCGAAAAAAATAAATTCTAATAATATTCATGTTAATTTTAAGCATTAAAAAATTCAATTAGCAAAAATGAGAAGAGCTTTGCAACAAGAATTATTTATAGATATTTCAGCTACTGTAAGATGAAAGACGACGAGACTGTAGCGGATGTGGCAAAGAGCAAGAGAAGTGGATGGAGCCTGAAATAACAAAGCTTAAGCCAGTTCTTTTTTATTCTATGTAATGTAAACAATATTTTACGGCTTAGGCTTAGCTCGGCTGGATCAAGCTTGCCTCCTTAACTTTGAAGTTTACTCAACTCTATATTCTCTTTCTTCGTCTGCTTAGGTTTTGCACCCACAGAAAAATTACATTTAATAATTAACTTTATAAATTATAAATATATATCTTACTTTTATTAATTAAATATAAAATAATTGAAGCATGTATATATAAATACAGTTTGAACATGGTAAAAATATTTTCCAATTAGTTTGTTGATCACAAAAAATTATATAAATGTAAAATAATTATAACATATTATTATATATATACATGTATGTAGTACCCTTCGATGTGTTAATGATTATCATTTTTTTTTTCTTATACCCAATCAGAATTACAGCTATATCTAGCTTATGCAAAATAATTTTTTTTTTTATTTTGAATAGAGAAGATAATATCTAAAAATATATGTCAATTTGTCTATGATCATTATACTAGGTACGTTAAATTTAATATGATGAGCCAGTGAGAAAATAATTAAGTAATAATTTCTTTTTAATGGTATTTTGAGGTTTAGCTTTCAAATTTCACCATTGTTAATTTAGAAAAAAAAAAATTGGACTCTATTGTATAATTCACCGATACTTAAATTATATAGCATCCCTATTAATAAAAAAATTTAATATGATAGAGCCAGTGAGGAAGTAGTTAAATGATCACTCTTTTCAGAGGCATTTTAAGGTGTAGAATTCAAATTCTGATGTCATGCTTGCATAAAAAATTTAATATGATGAATATATTAATTGATGATCTTCCAATATTAAAATTGTTATTTTAAAAAAAAAATAAAGGGTAAACGTATTCTTAAACCAGAATTAATTTTGAATATGATTTGCAAAACTATTATCATAAATCATACCACAAAATCATTAACATATAAAAGATATACCAAAAAGGAAAAAAAAAAAAAAAAAAAAAAAAAAAAAAGAGAAAGACGACAATGATTATAGTTGGTGTAGTTGTGATAATAAAGAAGAGTAACCTTAAAAAATACTCAATAAAAAAAACAAAACCCCTTTCATTGGGCCGTTCTAAAAGATGCTTTTACATGTATACACCAAAATAATCAAATATTATTTTTTGTTGTTGGGCAGGCGGAGGAAACACAATAAATCTATACAAAGCTTTGTATTATTATTAATTTTTTTTTTTGGCCAATTGTATTATTATTATTGTTGTATTATATTGATAATGAAAGAGACATGAGGAGGGAAAATCATCATCAAAAGAGAAATTAATTACAAGGCAAAGATTGAAAATGGTTAATGATGATGATAATGGTGGTGGGTTTTTCTTTAGCTAATGGTTATGTTAGTGGTGGATATGGTTATTAGTTAGCTAATAGAGTGGCTTCTAAGACAAGACAAATCAATTGATACATGGCACAAAAAGGGACTAGAGCTCTGTTTCTTTTTTGCTCGTTGATAATTGTTTTCTTGACAAAGTCTTAGTTCTTGTTCTTTGTTTTTTTGGGTGCATATTTTCACTCACTTCATTTCCAAGAAAATGTTGCCGGCCTGCAGCTCTTGTGTCTCTGTGCTGTTTTAGGTAAAGGGTAGAAGAATACTGGCTTGGTTTGGTTGTTCTGTCTGTAGCTGGTGAGTTTGACATTGATATACAGCTAAAGAGATATTGCAGCTAGGCCATGGCTGCTGCTTCTTCTCCTGCTGCTGCTTCGTTCCGGTTATGCATCTCCTTCTTTCTTGTTTTCTTTAGTTCAAGAATTCATCTCAGCTTTTCTGTTACTGACCCTCGCGACGGTATCTGCTCTATCTTCTTCTTCCTTTGTTCATCTTATACACAGATTCTTCACAATTGTAATTAAAATTTTTGTACATTTATATATGCAGCTGCAACACTCCATTCTTTGAAGGATTCATGGCAAAATACTCCGCCAACCTGGGTGAGTGGTGACCCCTGTGGATCACCTTGGGAAGGAGTTACATGCAAGGATTCAAGAGTTACTGCATTGTGAGTAATTTTCCGATATTTCCTAAATTTAATCGTGATTCTTGTAACCTGATCAGCTCATATCTTGATATTATGTATCACACTTCATACCTTGTTCTCTATTTTTAGTCTTGTTTCAACATAAGGTCATTATTTTCAAATTTGGTGACCAGAGGAATGTTCTTTTTTCAGGGGGTTATCAACAATGAACCTCAAAGGGACACTAACTGGTGATATTGGTGGGCTAACTGAATTGATATCCTTGTAAGTTCCTTTCTCCTTCATTCCTCAAATTGAAGTTATTGCACTATGGAAGCTATATTTATATTCTGTTTCAATATTTTTTATTGCAGGGACCTGTCATATAATTCAGAGCTCACAGGATCTTTGACTCCACGTTTAGGGGATCTGCGAAATTTGAACATCCTGTAAGATCCAATGAGTTGCAATTCTATATTGATCTACTGTTTCAGACAGCTTAATTCTTCTGCGATAACGATTTCTGTGTGTATATCATTTTCTTTCTTTCCTCTTTCAGAATCCTTGCTGGTTGTGGCTTTACGGGTAGTATTCCAGCTGAGCTAGGCAATCTTGCTCAGCTGTCCTTCTTGTAAGAGTTTTTCAAAAATTGTAAAAATTATTCTGTCTCCTGCTTTTGTTTTTATCACTTTATTCAGTACTATCCTTCTTCTTCACAGGGCACTCAACTCAAACAACTTTACCGGCAACATCCCACCTTCTCTGGGCAAGCTCTCCAATGTCTACTGGCTAGACCTTGCAGACAATGAATTGACAGGACCTATCCCAACTTCAACACCCACCACCCCAGGCCTGGACCTCCTTAAAAAGGCTAAGCACTTGTGAGTTTAAGATTGCAATCCCCTGCATTGTAGATGAATCAACTGTGTGTTTTTTTACATATGCCATTAGCTAGAATCTGTGTCCCCTTGCAGCCATTTCAACAAGAACCAGCTTTCTGGTCCCATTCCCTCTACACTTTTCAGCTCTGATATGGTCCTGATACATGTGTAAGTTGATAGACCACCAGCAGGCACAGTTTTTTTTTTTTTTTTTGCTCCCCTTTGGCCCTCTAAATTGATTATGCTTCTTTAATAACAGGTTATTCGATGGAAATCGACTCAATGGAACTATCCCAACCACTTTAGGACTAGTTCAGACCCTTGAGGTTCTGTGAGTAAAATCAGCCCCCGTGTCATCACTCATTAATTAAAATGTCCTTTCCATGAAATTGAATAGGATTCTGACTATTCTGAATTCTCTGCAGTCGACTCGATAGAAATGAGTTTACAGGAAAAATCCCAACAAATTTGAACAATCTTACAAGCCTCATTGAATTGTGAGTACTTAGAAACCAATTATGACAAAGGTTGATTTTTTTTATCAGCTGAAGTAAAAATCAACTCCTCGTTCATGCTTACATGTTTTGTGTCAGGCATTTAGCGCATAATCAGCTGTCAGGCTCTATACCGAACTTAACTGGAATGAATAACCTCAATTATGTGTAAGTCAAATTGAGGGGAATATACCTTCAAGTCTGGCATTTTCTTCAGCTTTTTCTGTTTTCTTCTCAAGAAATCCTGGTAGATGAATTAATTTTGCAGGGACCTTAGCAACAACAGTTTCACCACAGCTGAAGCCCCTGAATGGTTCTCAACCTTACCATCTCTGACCACATTGTAAGTCCTCAGTAGCTAGGTCACATTGAAACGGCTACAAAACTTAACAGGATATATTATGTAGTCTCATTCAAAAATTTGATGATGGATATGTTGTGCAGGGTTTTAGAACACGGATCACTTGAAGGTCCTGTACCATCAAAAGTCTTCAGTTTCCAGCAGATACAACTAGTGTGAGTTTTTTGTATTTGAATAGATAACAGTTGAGCATACAACACAGTTTCAGGAAAGTGCCAAATTGAACAATCATAACTTTCTGAAACCTTGACAGGTTATTGAAAAATAATGCATTTAGTGGTCAACTAGACATGGGAGAAAGCCTCAGTCCACAGCTTCAGCTTGTCGATCTGCAGAACAATAACATTTCCTCTGTAACACTAACTGCTGATTACACAAATACATTAATGTGAGAAATTTTATAGACCTGAAATTTGAAATTTGGCGTCGATTTCTAGTATTTTCCTTCAACCTACCATAACTTATTTTCTACATCCTCTACTCTATTCAGACTTGTGGGCAACCCAGTGTGCTCCGCTCTGTCAAATACCAATTACTGCCAACTCCAGCTGCCAACCGACAAGCCTTACTCCACTAGTCTGGCTAATTGTGGAAATGCACAATGCGGTGATGGACAGAAGCTCAGTCCTCAGAGTTGTGAATGTGCCTTCCCGTATCAAGGGACAATGTACTTCAGAGCACCCTCTTTCAAGGATTTGACCAATGCAAATTTGTTTCATTCACTAGAAATGTCTCTTTGGACAAAATTGGGACTGACTCCTGGTTCAGTTTATATTCAGAATCCATTTTTCAATGTCGACGACTATCTTCAGGTGGAGCTTGCACTATTCCCTCCTACTGGAACATCTTTTAATAGGTCTGAAATCATGAAGATTGGGTTTGACTTGAGTAACCAAACCTACAAGCCTCCTAAAGAGTTTGGACCTTATCTTTTCATCGCATCTCCATATCCTTTTCCAGGTAACTTACATCACATCTTTTAGTTGCGAATTATAGTTTTCTGCTATAACTTGGGTGATACTCACTGACAAGAACAATAAAAACATGTTTCAGATGGACAAAAAGGAACTTCTATCAGCTCCGGTGCTGTTGCAGGGATAGGTATTGGCTGTGCTCTTTTAGTTATAGGCCTTTTTGGTGTAGGCATATATGCTATTCGGCAGAAGAAACGCGCAGAAAAGGCAATGGGATTAAGTAGACCATTTGGTAAGCAATACATCATCATCTTGTTTCTTGCTTGTTCAATAATGCAGGCAACAGAATATTATTTTGGGCTAATAAACTATGAGTTCTAGCATCTTGGGCTCCAAGTGGCAAAGATAGTGGAGGTGCACCACAGTTGAAGGGTTCGAGATGGTTTTCTTATGATGAACTTAAAAAGTGTACTAACAACTTTGCCGATAGTAATGAGATAGGTTCTGGAGGCTATGGAAAGGTAAGCCTCCACAATTTAATCTGGTCATGATTAATGAAAAATTTGCTCTAAGCTACTGATATGCTGGTTCACTTCTTTCATTATGTCTCCAGGTTTATAGAGGGATGCTTGCAGAAGGACAAGTGATAGCAATTAAAAGAGCCCAGCAGGGATCGATGCAAGGTGGGCTTGAGTTCAAAACTGAGATTGAGTTGCTATCAAGAGTGCATCACAAGAACCTTGTAGGTCTGGTGGGTTTTTGTTTTGGGCAAGGAGAACAGATGTTGGTGTATGAATATATGGCCAATGGAACGCTCAGGGAAAGCCTGTCAGGTATTTTGCACTTATCATTCAACTGTGTACTCTAATGAAAATATAATTTCAGGGTATTTAACAGGAAATCATTCGTATTACAGGAAGGTCTGGTATTCATCTAGATTGGAAAAGAAGACTGCGCATTGCTCTTGGCTCAGCTAGAGGGCTAACTTATTTACATGAGCTTGCAGATCCTCCTATAATCCACAGAGATGTTAAATCATCAAACATTCTGCTGGATGAAAATTTAACTGCAAAAGTAGCAGATTTTGGCTTGTCTAAGCTGGTATCAGACAGTACAAAAGGGCATGTTTCAACTCAAGTGAAAGGCACACTGGTAAGTAATTGCAACATTAGCACAGCCACAACACTACAATTAGTACTTTGTTTGATAATTTTTGTATTATGTGGATTCTGCAGGGCTATCTAGATCCTGAATACTACATGACTCAACAATTAACAGAAAAGAGCGATGTCTACAGCTTTGGAGTAGTAATGCTTGAGCTAATAACTGCTAAGCAACCCATCGAGAAAGGGAAGTACATCGTTCGCGAAGTGCGAACGGCAATGGACAGCAATGACGAAGAACACTATGGATTAAGGGAACTAATGGATCCAACAATTAAAAACAGCATTGCAAATCTTGTTGGATTTGGAAAATTTTTGGAATTGGGAATGCAATGTGTAGAAGAATCAGCTGCAGAACGTCCAACAATGAGCGAAGTAGTAAAGGCAATAGAAACAATACTACAAAATGATGGAATGAGCACAAATTCAACATCTGCTTCTTCTTCTGCAACTGATTTTGGAGCTTCAAGAAATACATCCAGACACCTTTATAACAACAACAACATCAACAATAACAATAATGAGCATGTGCCCAAAAAAAAAGATGTTAATAGCTTGAATGCCTTTGATTACAGTGGAGGTTGCTCACTTCCACCAGCAGAAGTAGAGCCCAAGTAGCACCATTGACCGTCTTCATTAATTCCATTGCCAATTAATTAATATTTTTTTCACATACATATATATATCTATAAAATGATAGAATTTTGTTAGGATTGATATGATAAATATATACTGTTGTATTAGTTATAGTGAATTTGGACAGAGGAACTTGCTGTACTCTATCCTTATTCAGAATTTAGATGGGATGTTATTAATATTTTTTTTTTCCCTTTTTGTGTGATTGTGAGTAAACTCTCATTTTCAGAAGATAATCCCTGTCTAGTGTTTACAGCTTTTGATATATAAATCTGTTGAGTTGTATGTTTATAACCGAGTTATTTTCATAACTTAATCATAATTTAGATTAAGAGTTTATTTGTTACAATAAATACTAGAAAGATTTATTGAATTTATTTGTTAATATGTTTGATTTAAATAAAAATATTGTAATTTTAAATTTTTAGTTTTTTATATTTTTATAATTTTTTAATTAATTCAATATTTAGCAAAATAGCCAAAGGGAAGCCACTAGGCACTAGGCACAAATGTTACCTCTCTATTACCAAGATATAAGACAAGCAAGCATTATAAAAAATTACAACATTTGTGATTGTTTGTAAATTTATTGTCTTTTAAAATTTCATAAAAATATTATAAATTGGCCATTATTTGTAATTTTATCACGATTTATATTTTAATAAATTAATAAAAAAATTAAATATATATATATATATATACACACTAAATGTTGAGATATAAAATCATTAAGTTTAAAATTTAACTCTTTTCTAACCACTCATCTTCTTTAAGTAAGGAAAGATAATTTTTGGTCATTTTTGGCCTGAAATCACCTCTCTATACTTTTTTTTTCAATTTTATTTCTTAAATAAGTGGTTATTCCACTAGGTTTTATTTTATTTTTGTGATATTGTCGTCTTATTGCGACGTTTGGTTTTTGGTCGTCTTATTACGACGTTATGTTTTCCGTCGTCTTGTTGCGGCTTTTATTTGTGTGTAGGCAATTCAGATGAACAAAGCATATTCGATCAAACAGAGATAACAAATCAAATTATGATCGTTAGTATGTTGCAGAGCTGAAGTTATAAATATTCTAGTCACTATACTATTATCAAATTTATAGGTTTTGAACCGATTTATTATTCTATTAACTTGGGTACTGTTCCATCCTTTATGGTTTTTAGTGAATTTGTATTTGTGTTTCTATCAACGTATTGCTAGTTTGAATCAATGAAATTATTTTTCTTTTCAAAAAAAAGTTTAAAATTTGACAAGTGCCCTTTCTCATATTTTAGTGTTCACTTCAAAAACCCTACATATAAAACATTGCATTTTTTTTATTTTTTTTTAAATATTTATAAAATTTCTTATTTTAAAATGCATATGTTTATTTTAAAACACTCTAATTTTATTATATCTAAAATATTACTCTTCTATTAAAAATTATGTCTTTATTCTAACTAAAAACACCTTTTCTTTTTCTATTTAATATAAACAATAAAAAAACTATAATTTTTCAACCATTTTTTATTTTTATCTTATTTATTCAACTATTATTATAATTAGATATACTAAAATATATATATATACTCTTAAGAAAAAATAATCAAATAAAATTACTACAATAATTTTTTAAATTCTCACTTTTATATTTAATTTTTATATTTGATTAATCTGTAGTTTTTATTTATTAAAGTTATTCAATAATTTGATTTAAATTAATTTTAATATATATATATATAATTTGCATTATATGCAGATTGACAATTAGTTTTTTCAATTTTCCCATTATGTCAAAATTGTAAATAATTAATAAAATTATGACAAACTTACAAAATATCACAAATATTATAATTTTTAATATTGAGTAGACTTTAAGGCCATGTTTGGTTCATGGAATAGAATGAGTGTGGAATAGAATTGTGATTCTTAAGGAATAGAATATGTATTCTTAAAATAACTGTTCCTAAATAATTACTATTTCATGCTTTGATTCATAATCTAGAATTACTATTCTATACTTATTGCATGTTTTGGTTTATAAGCATTGCTATGAGAGATAAGTAGTTTTAAGTATAAATGACATTGATACCCTTATTAATGAATTTCATCATTATATCAAAACGAAATAGCCATACAATTTTAACATGTTTTACATAAAAAAAATTAAATATATAATATATAAAAAAAATTAGCACGTAAATAAAATAAACAAAATTTTTTAGAAAAAATTTATTATAATTTTGATCAAAATAAAATTTTTTATTTTTTTATCTAAACGATAGAAAAAAAATACAAACACAAAAAAAAAAAAATACAAGCATGTAACAATGAACAAAAAAAAAAGATAATGGTACTAAAATAATTTTTTTTTAAAGCTCCAAACTTCAAAGTACCTGCATATTCCGAAAAAATGCCCGTGGTTGATGAGCTTCTCATCAACCGAGAAAAAAAGAAGACCAAAGTGAAAATTAGTTAATTAAATAAAAAAATTAACTTTTTAAAATTTTTGAAGGCAACACATATATTTTTAAAATTTTTTAATCATAAAAATACAAACATATAACATAAATAAATTTCATATAATTTATGGTTGTCAAATTTAAGTTAAATTAAATTAAAAAAATATTAAAAAATATGAATTAAATTATTCTTATAAAAAAAGAGAAAGTAATAACATGAACATTATGAGAGTTTAAACATAAAAGAGAGGTAAAAGTGGAAATGATCTATTCCAAGGGATAAAGAATTCATATTCTTTAGTTTTTGGAAGAATAGCTATTCTTCAAAAATTATGGAATCGATATTCCATAATAAAATTTAAACCAAAGCAAAGAATAGCTTCTAATCTTAATCTATTTCGCGAACCAAACATGACCTAAGTTTTTCTTTTATGCATTAATTCTTTCATAATGAATAATGAAGTAATAAAGGGTTTTTGTAATTCTTTCAAGGGTGGAGATTTTTGCACTCCACTAGTTGATTTTTGCACTCATCTTTTAATTTTTTTGCATAGCAAATTACATTGTTGTCCTTTAATTAAGATATTTATCTTTTTATGAATTACAATTCCTAAACTACCCTTTTTAATATTTTACCTAATAAGGGACACTACAGTTATTGTAGGCTACAACATCACTTTATCTCTATTCTTTTTATTATACAACCATTCATATTTTTAACAAAATTCTGTTATCATACATAATTCATTTTATTCTCATCATTGTTTAGACACTACAATAATCATAAATAAGCACAACTAAATATGCAAGTTACTATTTCTGCAGGTTTTCAGTGGGCATACATAAACAAATGGCACAACACATGGGAGCACTTGTATGTTTACTGTATTTACCCCTTCATAGGAGCAATATTGGCTGCTTCAATCTTTCACATGATATTCCCACCACGGGTCCAAAACAGAAGAAAACTTGAAAGGGAAAAATTAGCTTGGGTTACATAAATTAGTTGATAAAGTCATGTTCAATTGTAATAAAATTGGTTCATTGTGTAAACTATCTTCATTCATCTACTTATACTGATGGCAATTGAGAATTCATTCTCATCTTCCTCTCCTTCCGAAATAATCGTGTTGTCGCTGTTAGCTTCTTGACAAGAGGTATAGGCATAGAAATTTTAGTGATGTAATGCAGCTTCATTAGAACAAGACTTGTCATTATTAACCTTCATGTTTATTGGCATTTCAAGGGCAAATTCATTCATGGAGGTTGAAAATATTGAAATTGCCATCAGGAAAGTTACAGGGCAATGAGGCATAACATCTTTGCAGGAAAGCTATTACCAAGGAAATATAAACTCTTTTTGCAAATTTTATTAAAACATATAAAAGATTGCAGAATAAAAAAGAATAGAGATAAAATGATGTTAGGGTAAAATATTAAAAAAGGGTAGTTTAGGAACTTTAATTCATGAAAAAATAAACATTTTAATTAAAGAATAATTATGTAATTTGTTATGAAAAAAATTTAAAAAAGAGTGCAAAAATCTCCACCCTTCTTTCAATGGTTATTTCTTGTATGCATTAGTTCTCGAGCACTAAAGTATATTTTTAAAAGGGAACCGAATGTCTCCATTTCAGTTCGTTCAACAATATATATATATATATCTATTTCAGGAAACAATGCACTCAATTATTATACAATTTTTTTGAGAAACAAACATAAAAATAGTATTACTACAATAAGGTCATTATAAAGACTGATACAAACAGATAATTATAATAACCTTCAGTAAAACTATAACTAAGAATTTGAAGGTCGATAACTGAAACCAGAAAAACAACAAACTCACAATATCCACCAAAAATGGTGGGAGAACCACTAGAATGTCTAGAAAAAAGACAAAGCAGAGACAGAAAAATCTATGAAAAACATAATTTTGCCTTGGATAGCTTGCCTACTGGGTAGATTGAAACAACATCCATGAGCTGTCTGCATATGCGTGGCAAACTCAGCTACAGCCTTCAATAAGAAAGAGTTAGTTGTCTGAGAGTCTTCTTGGCAGTCGAGTAGGTCGCTCCAATAACTCCCAAATTCCAGTTCCCGTATAGATCTCAAGAACAATAGGGAGAAGAAAACTCCTAACAAGAACAACAAAGAAACATAAACTCCTAACAATAATTTATTCATAACTAAAAACAAAAATATGAAAAAAACCATAATAAACCTGAATAAATACTTCAGATCTATGGCAAAAATCAAAAGAAAGGGATGGAGAGGAGGTTTTTTGACCAACAATGGCCAAAAAACCCCCTCAAAATTAGATTTGAGAAAGAGGAGACGAAGACGCAGAGAGGAAGAAAAAGAGAGGAGGCTAGGGTTTTTTTAGAATTGTCAATTATTATA
>CATIWK010225973.1:0-18935 GCA_949634005.1 Mallotus japonicus
TGCAAATCATTCAAATATTCAATTAAAATTTACTTTTCTTGCCTTTTGAGATGCAAAATCATTTATTAAATTTTTGTATTCAAGTTTTGATACTAAATCTTTCTCAATAGAAATATTTCCACTCAAAATTATCAATAAAAATTCAACAACCAATTAAAGGTCTAAATTTATATACTTCTAAATTCATTAACACCCTTAAGTATTATTAACATCATTGAAGGTAATAAATTTCAAATTAAATAAAAATAAAAATAAAAAATACCCAATTATATTTAACTAATTATATTTAAACAAAAGTGAAGAAAAATACCTTATAAAAAATATGCTTGAAATGACAAAAATTGTTGAAATTGATTTGGAGAGAAGACGGCTACAAATATAAAATCACTTTTTTTTCTCTTTTTTTTTTTGGTAGAAAAATAATAGAAGGGGCCCAAAATTATATATATATATATATAGCCCAAAATTATAGGGATCCAAAATTATATATATATCGCTCAAAATTTTAGGGCCCCTCTAAATTATGGGGCCCTAGACACAGGCCTTAATTGCCTTGGCCTAGGGCGAGGCCTGATTATGTAATATATCATATATTAAGATAATAACATATATAAAAATTTGACTTATTAAGTAAATATTATACAATATTAATTAAATATTAACTAAATAAAAATAAATTATTAAATATAATAAAAATTTATGTATTTATAATAGTATTGTAGAGTTCTGATGTAAACTACTATTATCAATTGTGTTAATTGTGTTAATAGAACCATATAGTTTTGACATAAAATAATAATATTATTAACAAAACTCATAGTGCAAATTAACATTCCTATTTTGTATTGATATTAATTAAAGATAATGTAAATATTAAATAAATATTATACAATATTTAATTTCATATTTAGTAAATAATCATGATAAAAAATTAAATTATATAATTTGGAAGTAAAATAGTATTAATATTATTTTCATTTCATATAAAATAAATTATACATTAACAAAATGTTTTATATTATCTTATATTTAAATAATTTAAAGTATTATTTTTATTTTTTAAAAACATTATTTACTATATTTTAATAATGTATAAGAAATATTATTTACTTTAGCTACTTTTACTAATTTTTAATATTCTTATTTTTAAATATTAATATATTTTAAATGCATTATGTAACGGCTTTATAAATGTGTTCGAATTTAAATTTAAAGTTTTAACATAATTAATTAAATGGATCTTGTTTAAATTGACCTATTTACTGTTACGTACATGTCTTGACAAGATGGGATTAATCCACTGATACAATTGCCCCAATTAATAAATTATATATTTAGAGCCTGTTTCAAACTGAGTTTGTCAAAAGTGCTTTTGAATTTTTTTTTTTGCTTGTTTTATTTTTTCTTTAGAAAAATATTTATTTAGATGCTTTTTTTTAGAAAAGCAATTTAAAAAAAAAAAAAATAAAAAGTGTTTTTTTCGATATTCAACCATAATGCCAAATAGAGGCTTGAAGTTTTATTAATTTGGGCTAAACATGGTCAAATGGCTAACATGGAATTCTAGGGCCAAGTTCAGCCCAAACTTAGCTTGTGCTACAATTATTATTATTAAGGTGATTTACTAATACTCCTTAAAATTTATTAGTTCATCCTACATTTTTAGAAATCAACTAAATATCCCTCATATTTGATTTTATTAATTATTTCCCCTTCGGGTAACTTAACACCCTTAAGTTTACAATAAAAATATTAAATACGAGAGATTATTAGTTGACTTTTGAAAATATAAGAATGGATTAATGAGTTTGGCTAAATTTCAAGGAGTAATTGTAATTTTTTATTATTATTATTATTATTATTATTATTATTTGTACAAACGTAGAGGAGCAGGGATCAAGGGCTAGACAAAACGCCCATTTCAAAAAACAAATTAATTAATTAAATAATATGCTGGTTTCAATCTAGTAAAATATAAAACAAACCACACTAAATTAAAATTATCAATTTTTAATTCAATTTTTTATCTAATTTGATTTTTGCATACCCTTAATTTATAAAAAAAAAAAAAAAAAGAAGGATGACTTGTAAATATATAATTTTTTTTTTTTGCTTATGGATCCACCATTTTAAATGGAGAGTTGTGTATTAAATTCATGATCCATATAATTAGATTGGTAAAGATGCTTTACCCCAAATGATGAGAACATTATCTTATACAAAAGTTATGAGTAATTGAGTAAAAATTAAGGAATCCCACATGACATTACATTACGTACGTCCATAGTTCAATTGACTACATATTCTTTTTCACAAGACCAAGCAAAGAATAGCTTCCTATATGGATAATGTTTCTTGTCGTTAACAGCGACAAGAAATAGTAGTGTTACGGGTCCCTAAATCCAAAAATGTCCTCTTCTCTAGTAGATTGCCCCCCTGTATTGGGGGGTCAAAAGAGGAAGAAAATTTTTTTTGACCAAACTCTAGGGACCTAAGCTGTAATTTTATAGGGACTGAAGGTAATATTTGCCGTGACTTATGGTGTCGCGAGTCGCGACATCTATCATTATCCCTCCTATATATATATATATATATATATACATACACACACACTATAAAACTGCATTTGAAGAGAGTTATAACAAATGATACTTTGGCTTACATCTTTGTTTTATGGGAGTAAGCTAAAGATAGAACAATGGGAGTAGAGAATTGTAGAGGTTTGATCTTCACTTGTTGCTTGTTTTTGCTTGCTCTACTAGCAGCAGGTCAGAATCTGCTGCCCAAAAACAAGGTAATTAATCTATAAATAATGTCATGTATATGATCAAAACTATATCTTGAGCTCTCTTGCCTAGAGTTAGATTAATTTTAGCACTTTTCTTTGCTTTCTCAAATTGTTGTTGTTTCATTGTTTGAGCCTTTCTGCACAATTGTCAAAGAGCTCTAGTAGTATTGATTATCCTACTAATTAATATTACATCATTCACAAATATTAGTAGATTATATTTTTTTAACAGTCGAGAGAATATTTATATAGGATAAATTTTGATGTCGCGGGTCGCGACATCAAATAGTGTGTCACAGATCTGCGAAATTATTTTTTGAATAGAGCTCTTTAACAGCCTATGACAACATATATCATCATCCATATTTATAAGAAATACAACCATATCACTATAATTACAATAAATTATACTAATTCCATTGTGCATTCAATTATCATATTACATATACCAACATATCAATCACAATATAATTCAAGAATACCCCCATTTGTCACAGGCCCCATGACCAAAACTCTGGAAAAATTCACTATATATTAATAAGTGTAAAATTTTCATATGTTACTAAGATATTGTATATAATTTAATGTCTTTGACAATATGCAGGTGGAAAATTGCACATATGCAATAATAATAGCAACAACATGCACAAGGGGAGCAGAAACTTCAGACCATGTTAGCCTGAGATTTGGTGACACAAAATCAAATGACATAGTAGTGCATCATTTGAACACAAAGCACGTAAGAAAGTTAGATCCATTGCAACCTCAAGTGCTTGATGACATGCCTACAAAACCTTTCCAAGCTTGCATGGTAGACCAATTTCAAGTCACAGGCCAATGTGTGGACTCACCCATTTGCTACTTGTATCTAAAATTGGCTGGTAAGGATGATTGGAGGCCAGGCTTTGCTCAAGTTAGTGTATTAGAAGGGTCTCATCTTAGCTCAAATTACTTCTATTTTCGTAGGTATTTGCCAAGACATGTTTGGCATGGATTTGATGTGTGTGACAAGGAGATCACTCCTTTTGGGGTTAAACATACAAGAAAGGTTTTTAATATAAGGAAGATAGCTAATTGAATGCATCAATGTTGTCATGAAAATAGCTAGATTTTGTATATTGTTAGTGATAATTCATTAAATAAATGGAAAATATTTACCTTTTTGTTTCAGGAATATGTATATTTTTATTTAAATAATAATATCTGCATAGTGAATAATACATATTTATTGGTATTAAATGATTTAAAGTAATATCAATTATTTAATATTCAAATATATACTACTCAATTATGAAATTATGATCGAGATCGAGTTTTCATAACTATTATCCGCTAATTGTTCTTTAATATAAGAGATTAAACTGATTTATTTTATAAAATAGAAAGATTTAAATATTTTCAATATAAAAATTTCATGAAAAGAATTAAAGTGTTAATGAAATAAAATTAAAAGATAAAAAATTTTTATTTTTAAATAAAATAAGAGTATAAATTAAATCAAATCTTAATTAAAAAAAATTTACTCAATAATAAACTATATGGTATAAGAAACTTTGTAATTAATAAAAAGGTATAGAAAAATGTGCAGAGGAGAAAAATACATTGCTTGTCACTGGCTATATAATGGTGCAGAAGCAAAGTGCATGAAGTGTGTTACTTTGGGAGACACAAAGACACCTTGCAATATTCATGTCTCAATAAAATAAAACAAAAAAGATTTTATTTATTTTGCTTTTGTGTGCTATTAAAAAAAAGGTTTCACAATGTATTTTATTTTTTTAATAGAGCAATAAGTAAATGTTTATAAATTGGATTTCTTCCAAGTTCCATCCTAATAAATTCTTAGGCCCAATTTAATGAGGATTTTATGGTAAATGATGATTTTTTTAGGTATTCTTTTATTTTTTTTTTGGTAAAATATATATAATTCTATCAAACATTCTATATAATATAAGAAATTTTTATTTCTCACTATAGAAACAAATAAATCAAGTCTGTTTTGTACTAGTAAAATTAAAATTTTTTTTATTCATAATCCAATTAATAAGAAAAAATTATATTTTTAATGAAAATTAGATTTTTTGTAAAATATTTTCAATTTATTCATAAGTGTATCAAATAATAAAAAATACGCCCATAAAAAAAATTCATAAATACATAATTTTAGTTAATGTTTAATTTATTTTAAAATATTTTATAGTTATATTTTTTAAAACTTATATAACAAAATACAACTATTATATATTAAAATTTTAGTCCAAATGATAAAAAATTTGAATTCTCTTAAGTAAAGTTTTGGATTTGAATTTTATTTATATATGAAAAAAATATGTGTTGAAAGAATTTTACCCCTTATGGGTTCATCTAACTCGAATTTCAAATTAATTCGAGTCCATGTTCCATGTAAATCGAGAACATCAAATGTAAAAAAATAAAAATTAATTAATTTAACGATACAAAATTAGCTTAAAAATGTTAAAAAGTTATAAGTAAAAAAAAAAGAACTATAAATGGTATAAAAACACAAAACAGGTAATTATTGTAGGGTTGTAGGTATGGCATAAACAATCTGCTAAACAAAAAATCAGAATCGTACGGTTTAACATTACTCTTTGAGTTGTCATCAGTAATCAAACTATTTTTATTTCATTGATTAAAGAAAGTTTTAAAAAATAATACAGTAATAATAATAATTATTATATTATTAATAAATTATTATTACTATTATTGGTAATTATTAATTATTCATTAGAAATGACAGTAGTGAAGTCAGATCCAAAAACAGTATACTGCGTGCACCAATCTTCATTTCCTATCTGTATACGTTGACTAGCGTGTCCCTTCATTTATCATTTCTTGTCCTTTTTTTTTACTTTTCATTTATTTTTTTTAATTTAATTATAATCAATAATTATTTATTTTTATTTAAAAATAAATTGTTTTAAAAAAATTGAAAGTCAATAAAGTGGTCTTTTTTTGGACAGTATTACTTATTAGGATTACGACTGTTAGTTATTAATGTTAGTAGAAGAGGAGGTATTATTCTAATTAAGAGTGTTTAAAAGTATTATCCTAACTAAAGTGGTCTCATGCTTTGTGTTTATATATATATATATATATATGGGGCTCATGAACAAATAAATACTATAAAAATTTAAGATCAACATTAAATTTTTTACAAGTTTAACCCACTTATTTAATAATTTTAAATTCAATTAATGAAATTCATGATGTTAATGTGTCATCATTTGTTTCAGTAGAGTAGAGCAATATAAATTAGTTATTGAAAATTTTTTACCATTTTTATAGTTCTGTACGAACTGAATCGAATTAAATTAGTTAAAATTAATATCGTCAATTTAGATAAAAATTAAAATAAATTTTTAAATAAAAATAAATAATTTTTGATACATTGTATGCGATGTCATGTTATTATTTCAACTACTTTTTGTTAAAAAATATTCTTGGATATATTTATGAGATCAAAATTAATATTAAATTGTTTTTAAATAATAAAATTAAAAGTAAAAAAAAAATCATAATGGGATTGATTTATGGGGGTGTAATGCAAAATTACCCCAATTATATTAATATAGATTAGAATAAGGAGGTCAGAGCAGAAGGTACCCAAGGAGGTGTCCAATCCAATCAGTGCCTACTACCATTATCGATTACCAAATGATTCATGGATGACGGCATCATAATTCTTAAACCACTTCCATTATCAAGGAGATTACTTACGTGATGGATGGAACTAGACACACTTAATTTTTTCTTTTTTTAAGTTAAAATAATTTTTATTTTATAAAAATGACTGATTTCTCAATATAATTTAATAAAGTAAATTTTACTTTTTTCAAAAAATATCACCATGATAAAATTCTCCATAGCATATGTGAAAATAAATAAATAATATAGGGATAATAATAAAAAAATAGATATATAATTTTGTGTGTTTTAATTTTAAGTATGCATTTTTTTTTATAATTTTGGTTGAATATAGCTTTTTGCTGTTATTTCAAGTATATAACCATAATATCAGTGTAACAGTGTAATCAAACTCAGAGCTTGACCGATTCAAATTCTGATAACCTTTTTCTTCTTTAACTCTCTTTCTACTATTAACCTTGTCAAATTGCTTCATCAGAAATTCTTCATTAACCGGCTCATCAACAAGCATCTTCACTAAAAGTTCAATGCCGTCCCTAATTATTAATAATTTTTTTATTTTTAATATTTTCAGTTCATGAAACCATCGCTAATAAATCTATTGCACTCAAAATTATATATATGTATATCAAATTTTTAGATGTAACAACTATTAATATTATGATCATATATTTAAAATCATTAACCGCAAAAATTACATACATCAAATTATTACAGAAAACACTTAAATTAAAAAAAAAAGCAAAGTCACATGCATTTTTGTATTATTATTATGATAAAAGAGAGGTGGTGATTGGTTAAGTAGTAGCATACTGCTGTATATATTTTGGTGAATAGTTATGTGTAGAACAGTGAAAATTTACTTGTGATCACATGGATATGGCAAAAGAGAAACAGGTTGTATAGCCATAGGTTAAACATTGGAAGGGTACGTACGAAATGCAGAGTCCTAGTCATGGATCATCACTTGTGCCCTACAACAGATTAAAGAAAAGGGCTTTGTTTAATTGGCGTTTAGAGTTAGAGGATATGTATCTTTCATGAAGCTCTCTTCAGAAAAAGCTTTTATTAATGGAGGGTACTGTGCTGGGCTGCAGAGGCATGGGAGAGGGATCATCGGGGACAATTTGAACTTATCTATAATAATAATAATAATAATAATACTGTTATTTAATAGACAGTTGAGGCTGGAAAAGCGCACTGTGTTAATTAATGGGAATGTTGATAACTAAAGAGGCCACCCAAAATACCAAGAAGACATAAGACATGGTAATGCACTTTTGTCATCTACCAATTAGTATCAACAACCATTAGAATCTGTTAAAGGAGGTGATATTTGTTTAAGTGATATTTTAAATTTAAATCGTGATATATACAGTTGTGTAAATTAATTATTGAGAAATTTTTATTGTTTTTATGTTTTTGTCCAAAATTAAATTGAATTAATTATAGTTTAATGAATTTTGAATACCGATGATTTAAATAAATACTAACTTAGTTTGTTCACTAATTTTTTTTAAGGTTAAATAATTTAAAAACTTATGAATAGTATTAGTATTGTTTATTTTTTGAATTAGATAAAATTAATTTATAAATTAATAGTGATAATATAAAAATTTTATACTTTTAAGTGACTATTAGATTTTTTTTTCTCATTCACAGTGTTCCACTAATATTTTACTATAAAAGTGATGAATAAACATATATATATATATATATATATATATATATATTATTCCAGTTTAGATGATTGATTTTTTTTTTTGTTGTTACAGAAAAAAAAATGAAAATCTAAAGTAAATAACAAAAAATCAGACATGTAAGCGTCCTAACTACAAAAATCAATATCTACTCTGCCACACTTAATCTTTATTTTATTTTATTTTTTTCTAGAATGCATGAAATTTGAATTAGTATACGTCTTTACATTTCAAATATATTTTCATATAAAAAACATTAAGAAATTTTAAAAATATTTCAAGATTATTTTTGTAAATTAAAAAATTTAAAATAGATTTTCATTTTGAAAATATATTTTTTCATTTTCAAATATAAAAAAATTAAAAAAATTTATATTTTTTTAACTGAACAAACTAGTTTATAAACAATACTATTAATTGATAGTAACGAATAATCTTTCAATATATAATAATAATAATAATAAAATAAAGCATATGCTTTTTTTTAAAGATAAAGCATATGCATTTATGGTTATAAATTGCAATTTGTATTTTTATTTATTTTTCTTGTATTTGGTGTTTCAATTCACTAACTACATGAATTTTGATTATTTTGAAATTTAAGCTGATAAATCTATAAAGTTCAGTACATGTTTCCTAATGTAAATTGAAAATAAAATTTTATTTAAGGTTTAAATTTATTACTGAAAAAAACTAGACAGGACTATACACGTCTAACCAAACTTATTTACATATTTATTTATTTTTTTTTAATTTGATGCCTTGTATATTCAATAGCTATAAAAATTATGATTATTTCAAAATTCAAATTGGATAGGATAAAATTTTTTTAACATCCATTTTTTATATACATAAGGTTTCGAACCTAGAAATAGAACCTGAGACTCGAAGGCCTATCTGCTTAGACCATTTCGTCTATGGCTACTCACTTCATTTTAGCTATATATACATTTTTCTGAATCTTTCCTTTCTACATGGTGGACCTTTTTAAAAGTCACATTCATTAATGATCTTTGGTGTCCAGTAAGAAAAGACCTCACTATCATATGACAGAAAGCTAAAACTCATGCTAATTCAGGGAAATCTAAAAGTCCTGAATCTATATACTTTTTCCATGCTAAAAAAGCAACAAATTAAATTAGTAGTGTGTGTATATATATACGAGAAAAAGTGTTAACATGTATTTCCAAAAAAAAAAAAAAAGTGTAAACATGTTTACATCTAAACCATATGAATCAATTCTCAAATAAAGTAGGTCCCAACCAATTAGGGTTGGTGTGAGTGGTTCGGCGTTCTCATCCCTTAAGTGAAGTCAGGGGTTTGAACCCCGCTCATGTATGGAAATGCCTTAATTGAGAGCATTTTATCCTTTCGTAGGCCGACCAGGTGCGAGCAGAAATTAATCTGAATATGATACGGGTTTAAAGGTATCTCTCATAGTTGGGATCCGTCTAGGACACCTTGTGGGCATAAAAAAAAAAAAGTAGGTCCCTAATATTTTTTTCGTTAGCAATTTTGCCTGGCCTGGAGTTGGGATGATAAATATGCGGATAAATAAAAATTTCAAAATATGTATCATTCGTTTATATAGTTAAATGTAAGTCAATAAAAGAGTGGTGTAATAATTAATTTTTTATTACTATTGTTAATTTTTACTATTAATTTTCAATTAATTAATTTATGAAATTTATTTTTACTGATTTAAAATAAAAAAACTACTACAATTGTATAATCCATCCATCATTTAATTTCTTTATTAATAAAAATAATTAAATACAATACGTACCAATTTTCAAATTATATTAATTTTTTAAAATAATTTTGGACATATTCATCTGATTCTTTTTTTTTTTCCAATTATATTCAACTCATTCTTTCATACATATATAATGGGGTCATCAATCATCAATAAATAGTTCCAACTTTGCAAGCCAACAAACCTGCAGCCCTCTTCTGCTGCTTCTTCTGAATCCAATTTTGTTGTTATTATTATTATTATTATTATTATTATGGTGTCTGTCCAATACATTCTTTTGACATTTTTTCTTAAAAAGAAAGAAGAAGAAATATAATAAGGTGATGATGACATAATCATTATTCAATACACTCTCCCACACCACTCCTATAATTTTATATGGAAAATTTTTTTATGTATTGTGTATATTACACCCATCGATAAAATTTATAATATAAAGACAATTTTTTTTTATTTTTATTGCCAAGTGTAAAACATTTGTGTAATTCTCATAAATCCTATATATATATATATGAATTTCACCTCATTCACAGCTCTTCTACCTTCCATCATTCTTTTTTTAGATTCTCTTAAATTTCACTCTCTGCATGCATGGAGTAGTAATAAAGTATTGAATCCAACAGTTCTTGAATGCTTCTCTCAGGGAAACAGCCGCAGCAGCAGCAGCAGCATGACACTTAAACTCTGAACTTATCTTCTTTTTATTTAATCTCCAACCTCTCTATTTATATGTGTGTCTGTTGCTTGCTTTCTTTGTTCATCTTCTCCAACTCAAAAGACAGTTGCAGCTAGAACCAATAAAAAAATCAATGTCACCTGCTTCATCTAGATGGTGTCCAACACCAGAGCAATTGATGATCTTGGAGGAGTTATACAGGAGTGGAATCAGAACTCCTAATGCTTCTCAGATTCAGAGAATCACTGCCCATCTTTCTTTGTATGGAAAGATTGAAGGCAAGAATGTGTTTTATTGGTTTCAAAATCATAAGGCTAGAGACAGACAGAAACTTAGAAGGAAACTCATTAAGCAACTTCAACAACAACAGCAGCAGCAGCTTTTTCACCATCATCACCCTCATTCTGATGATCATTACACTCATCACCAGCTACAGCTTCTGAATCAATCAAACCACTTTCACCATCATCAAAACCTTCTTGACTACTTTGGTCTTCCTCCTCCTTCTTCATCTCTTCATCCACTTCATTCCTCTGCTGGGTTTCTTCCTCTCCATCATCAGGTAATTACGGTTTTTGATTATTTTTCTTTAAGGGCAATTTACTATTCCTACGATGATCCTGTGTTTCATATATTTGGTGACTTTATATGTATCTATTGCTATGCATGCTCTATATTTCAGACTTAGATCAAGTAAAGGTTTGATTCTTAATACTACTATAAACATACTGGCTAATTTAAAATGTAACAATTTTCACGTCTTTTCCGCTATCTTTGATCAGAAAAAATCCAAGAATGTGGAATTATATATACATTTTTGGGTTCATCTTGTATATATATTTTTTTATAAAATGATAGATAAAATAATTAGTGAATTTTTTTTTTTATATTTTTTCAAAGATAACATTGATATTGTAAATGTTCTAGTAATTTAAATCCGTTACTAAACTTATTTGCAGCGAGTGATATAACAACAGTGTAAATCCGTTTCTAAATAATTTAGAAACTGATTTCTCAATATTACAAATGGAAAAATTTGTTTCTAAACTGTCTTTTTCTTGTAGTGTTTGAAGGAGTGAGAATTGAGCTTGACATATCAAGAGGCACATTTAAGACTTTTACCATCATACCCAATTGAATGGGGTAGAAAAGGACTGTTATTTTCAAGAATATTGTAACAGTGTTTAGCATGCACTACTTTTACTCTCCTTTCTTTTTTATATCTGAAAAATGGTAATTAGAAGTACTAGTGATATCAATTTAATTCAATTTCACCAACAATAGCAACTAGAATAACAAAAATTCCTTGTGATTTAATTGCATTTTGATGGTTAAATTACTCAAACAACTATAAATTTATAAATGGGTATTTTTTCTTTTTTGGTTTTGGAGTAGGGAGGGCTTGAAGGAGCACCAACACAAATGAATCATCATCATCATCATACATGGAATATGGAGTTCCCACAAAATGTTCAGATGGAGAATTCCATGATGAGAACGTGCGGTTATGATTGGATGATGATGATGATGGGAATAGGTCCCAGTACTTCTTCTCCATGCAGCAAAAGACCACTTGAAACACTTGAACTTTTCCCAATCACAGCAACAAATCTCAAAGAAGAATGCAACAACACATCAACATCATCTTCATCCAATTAAGCTGCTGCTGCTGCTTCCTGTCTTGTGTTTTCACCTACCAAACTAATGTCAACTGCATGCAATGCCTCCGTCTCCCCCTCTTTCTAGCTAGTTTGTTGGGTACTTTTCAAAAAGTCTGTAGCATGTCATGACTTGTTTAATAGATGATATAAATATATATATAAATGTTGTATCTTGGTTTCTGTTGCTATTTCATATGTGTAGCTAAGCATCAGAGGGTAAAAGATCTAAATTGTCTAGTGAGTATTGCTAGTACTGCTTACTACTATTTATAATTTGTACTGCTTTAACCATATTAGAATCTGCATTGGGCTTCAAAAGAATGTGTTGTTTTGTCTATTGTTTTTTTTCTTTTTTTTTTTTTTAAGTTTTTTCAACTTGTCTTTATGTATTAACCTAAAAGCCTGCCACAATGTGGGACAGTGGTATGTATATGGGACTATCTCATCAACTTTTTTCATGGTCTTGGACCTTTCAGACAAGTCAATGCAATGTTGTATTGCATATAGGATCAGCATGATGCATGTGTGAAAGAAACCAAACTGGATTGATACTTCATTTATTACCAATATTTTTTTGAATGTGGATTGGTACTTGATTTATAATTTATAATCAAAATTTTGAAACATTCAAAACCAAAATGAAATGAATTTTTTTTTTTACATAAATTCACAATCACATACACATTTTTTTATGTGAAGAACAAATTATTAGTGAGTGTTGATTTTGTAGTACTAAAATTATTTTTAGAACTAAGATGTTATTGAATTAAACTAAATATTAACAATCATATTTCAAGAGTTGGGATAAAAAATGGAAATTGAGTTCAAGATGTAAAAGGCATCTAGCTGGCTATGGGCACAATATTCAGGACATGGCATAGGCATACAATTAAAGGTTCCATTGTAACTTGCTACAGTGTAAAAGCATAAATCCATAAATAAAATTTAATGGAATATTCCAATCTTATAAGAGGAACCCTCTTAGCACAAGATCATGTTCTATTGAAAAATAACAGATCTAGCATCTATAGATTTCTGTTTTAGAATAGCAGCAAATGGGTAGGTCCAATATTATTTTATGATACTAAAATCCAGCTCTTATAAACAAAATAATATAATAGTGGTGTAAAATTTTATTGAATTTTTGTATAAAAATATTTTATAGTAAGAAAAAATGTTACTTTTAAGTTTTCATTAAGTCAAACTCTTATATCTCCGCTACTTAGGGAGAGCGAATGAAACTAATATCATATTAAATGTAATATTTTATTTTCAATTCTCATTAGGTTCAATTCTCTTACAACTAGGGGTGTGCACGGCTCGGTTCGGTTCGGTTTTTATTTTTTTTCAAATGTTAAAACCGAACCGAAAACCAAAGAATATGTTCGGTTTCTGTCGGTTAACCGAAAAACCGAAATTCTGCAGTTTCGGTTCGGTTTCGGTCGGTTGACCGAAAAACCGACTATGTAATAATATATATATATATATAAGAGAAAGAGAAAAAGCAAAGAGTTTCTAATGGTCTAGTGGTGCTTCTTTTCTTCCTACCCACCTCGGTTCGAATTTTAAGTGTGCTCTTGTGCAATTTTTTCAAGTAAACTAACTTATTTTGTAAAAAAAAAATGTTTGGAGGTTGTGGGATTCGAACACACAACCTCAAATATGTAATATAGAAGCTTTACCACTTCAACTATACATGACTTATGGTGACATTTTATTAAAAAAATATATATTTTATCATTAAGTTAGGTTTTCGGTCAGTTCGGTTAACCGACCGAAATTTACAAATTCTCAAAAATAAGAACCGAACCGACTCGGTTCGATTCAATTCCGGTTCGGTTTTTCGGTTCGGTCGGGTGTTGCTCACCCCTACTTACAACAATGCTAGTTACCGAGAGTGAATGAAATTAGTTTCATATTAAATGTAGTATAAAAATACCTCATGGTGCACAAAAAATAATAAAAAAGTTGACACAATTTATGATGCAATAACCAAAGGGTAGAAAATTTATCTAAATCAATAAAAAAAATTCTAAGGTAGAGTCAGCTTAGCTAAATTTTATATATACATAGATTTTCCTTCTTTGTAAAAATGCAAAGAGTTAGTGAGAAGTCGAAAATTGAGTAGTCTAATGATATAATTTCCTTCAAGGTATTAATAGGTTCGATTTTTATCTTTCTTTCTTGAGGAAGATTCTGCAAAGTGAATTACTAATAAATCTTTTACTAAAATTTCTGCACTAGGAATTTTAATTTGTTGCAACTTTTAGAAGTTCTCCTTGTGAAACTGGAATCTTGTTGTTGAATTTAGGCTGAATTCTTGGCAAAGTTTCTTTAGTTGTTTGCCAAGAGTTGAACTTCCACAATAGAATACACCTGTAGATTAAAAGAAAAAAAAAAGGGTTAAAAAGCAATATTCACAAAAAGCAAAAGCACAAAATAAACCATTATTTTGCATCTCTAATTAAATTCTTGGTAGGCCATGGAATTTAATAGAGTTGTACTAAACTCACCTATCCGAGAGGATGGATGGTCATTTGCTAGCTGAGACAACACCTTTCTCCAGTTGGGTCTTGCAAAATGTGTTTTTATCTGTCATTTGTGCATGTTAAAAGGTTCAATAAGTTAATAGTTCAGCAGATTTTTTTTTTTAAAAGAAAGAACTCGATGGACGTTATTTTTGGAGGCCAATTGAATCAAATTGTAATATATTTGAATTCTTTATGAATTTAACAAGGAAAGTTTTATCACTTTGGTGGTGTGACCAGGATTTCGACTCATGATTTTTGAGCACCAGAAGAGAGTTTTTGCTATTAAGCTACTTAATTCTCATAGTAATATATTAATTTGATTTAACGGTAATATTTTATGTTACGAGTACAATGTGAACAGTTTTATCACAGCCTGTAAAAATATATATTTTTTGCCTCTCCATTTACATGGACTACAAAAAAAAAAGAAAGACAAAAGATTAAAAAATAAATTTGTCATTTTCTTCTGCTAGATGTCTCGGTGTGCAACATCTATGACCACCCTTGATTTGATGATGTAAAGTTGTTTTTGAGGGATTATTACCATTAAATTAAGTAGTTCAATAGTGGAATGCATGCTATATACAAAAGGAGGCCAATCTGACCAGTTAATACATACCCTACTTTCAGAGACAATATCAATTCCATTCTTTGCATGCTGCAATTTCTGTATCATGGCAATAAGTGCAGACCTTGCATCACCTTCTTCATATACACTTGTTAAGTAGTTATGCATTCCTATTACATTCTGTTAAAGAGACAATAAAATGGCTACTTAGTTTGAACAATTAGTATTTGATGTAGAAAAGTTCAAATGAAAAATAAGGAAAAAAAAAAAAAAAACTCACATTATGATCAAAATCTGCAACATCATCCATGACACCCTTAAACCATTCAAATGAGCTTTGTTCTCTAGTTACCCAATAAAAGTATGCTCTTGTGGGACATTTTCTAGTTGACTCTGCTGCTTGATCCTGTACCCAAAACATTAATAATGATTCTTCAACCAAATTAATTTTTTTTATTGCTAATTAGCAATCTCGTGTAAATTTAAGTTTATTATTTTTCCTTTTTTGCATTTAATGTTTTCAGTATCCAGTAGCCACATAAGCCCTGATTATTTTGGAATTTGAGTTGGACGAATCCTAAAAAGGATAAATTTCTCCAAGAATACTACAAAAAAAAAAAAATTGAAATTTAGTGACAGAAACTGCCATCACTAAATTATGATAGATTTTCGCTCAAAAAAAAAAGTTATGATAGATTAGTGACGGATATTAGTGATGGATACAAAATCTGTTACAATTTTTTAAAGGAAAAAATAATATGTAGGAAAATTTGTGACAGATAAAAAATTCATCACAAATCTGTTGCTAAATTAGTGATGGATGGACTTTTCCGCCACTCAATTTGTGACGGATGGGCAATCTATCACTAATTTTACATATTAAATTTTGAGTTTTTTTCTAATTTTATGACGGACGCTTGATCTGTCATTATCACTAAAGTTGTGATGGATGGACCAATTGTCACTAATTTTACACATTAAATTTTTTAGTTTTTTTTAAAATTTTGTGATGGACAAATTAATTTGTGACAGATGACGGATGGGTCATCTGTCACTAATTTTATGCATTAAATTTTTATTTGTTTCAAATTTTATGACAAACGACCATCTGTCACTAATTAATAACGGATGGATTTGTTTGTCACAAAAGTTGTTTACACATAAAATTTTTTATTTTTTCAAATGTTGTAATAGACAACCCATCCATCACTAATTTGTTCACTACAAAAAATCTGTAAAATAGTGACGGAAAATAGTGACGAAAATTTTCGTCACTAAATTATGACGTCTTAGTGACGGATTACTGACGGAGCATACAATTAGTGACGGAAATTAGTGACGGAAAAAAACTTCCGTCACTAAAATAAAGTAGGTGAATTTGGGAAAAAAGATGACAAATTTTGTGAAGGCTTTGTGACGACTTTAGTGACGGATAAATAATCCGTCACAAAAATTTGGCCGGAATATATTAGTGATGGATTTGTGACGGTTTGGCAACAGAATTTTGTGACGGATAAATATTCCGTCACTAAATTTCTAAAAAATAATTATCATAAATCTAAAACTTTTGTGACGGATGAGATTCCGTCACAAATTAGTGATGGACGAAGTTATCCGTCACTAAATAGTGACGGATTCGACCGTCCGTCACTAAATAGTGACGGATTTTGCATTCCGTCACTAGATTTAGTGACGGATGCAAGAATCCGTCACTATTTAGTGACGGATAACTTCGTCCGTCACTAATTTGTGACGGAATCTCATCCGTCACAAAATTTTTAGATTTATGATAATTATTTTTTAGAAATTTAGTGACGGAATATTTATCCGTCACAAAATTCTGTTGCAAAACCGTCACAAATCCATCACTAATATATTCCCGCCAAATTTTTGTGACGGATTATTTATCTGTCACTAAAGTCGTCACAAAGTCGTCACAAAGCCGTCACAAAATTTGTCATCTTTTTTCCCAAATTCACCTACTTTATTTTAGTTACGGAAGTTTTTTTCCGTCACTAATTTCCGTCACTAATTGTATGCACCGTCAGTAATCCGTCACTAAGACGTCATAATTTAGTGACGGAAATTTTCGTCACTATTTTCCGTCACTATTTTACAGATTTTTTGTAGTGTATGCAGGTATCTTTGCTGGGTTTTGGCTCGTATCTACATCGCAGTTGGAGCGGTTTCTCAGCCACTTTCTGTGTTGTTGTGCAGATGGATCTGCTGTTTTGCTATGAAGAGGCTAATCAAAAGACCCTCTGGTGCTGCTGGTTAAGCTCTACCGTGCTCTGTTTTGGTAGATTATGGTGTAGAAGGTTAGCTTTCAGCTTCATCGACCTCTGCTTCACCGGAAATGAAGCTCCACTGTCACTCTCAAGATTTTACAAATCTGATGTTAGGAAAGATGATCGTTGTCCCCGGAGCTTGATAGCTTTATTCCGGAGGTTGATCTTCCTTTCTCAATCGTTCTTGCAGCTGCTGGACACTCTGCTATTGTTCCGTCCAGGTGCGACCGCCTCTGCTACCGCTGCCGCCTGGTTGCTGTTTTAGATGTCTTTAATTTTTAGGGTGGTTTCAACCCTAAATTCTAATCCTGGTCTTAATAGTAAGTTTGGCCTTTTTGGCCAAATTATGTTGGTCCATATCAATGTAAAAGTCTTGTACTGGCCCTCTTCAAATGTGTTGGCCCATCTGTTGTATTGTGTGCTTTGCTAATATAATATAATATTGTTGTTCAAAAAAAAAATGAAGAATCCAACATGCGAGTTCTTGTCCTGAACAGTAAAATGAACTTTTAATTATTTAAAAAAAAACTGTTTTTATTATGTATTATAATTTATTACTCCAATAGATTGTCTAATTTTGTTAATTATTGATCAAAAATCAAAATAAATCATGGTACCAAGTCTTACGAAATTAAAATCCATCAACCCAATGTGATTTTTGTTTCAATAGCTTGCATTCGAAATGGTGCAAATATTATTGTTCAGATTAATAAAAAAAAATGATGTTGCTTAGGAACTTAAAATCCATCAACCATTTAATTTTTGTTTGGATGGGGTGTTTCTTTTTGGGTTCATCAGGTTCTCGTAATCAACAGGATGCATTGGAAATCATGCAAATATTATGGTGATCAGATTTCATTGAGCAACGTTCAGTCTCCTCTAGGAGAACTAATAAATTGCACCTTGACTGTCAAGTTCCTCAGAATGCACTATATATATATAAGCAGCCTAAACTGTTATATATCTTTATCAACTAAAACCAAAAATTTGGAGAAGAATCAATGGGTAGCTGTGAAAGCAAAGAACGTGGAAGGGACCCAAAAGTTGGGACTGAACAGGAAAATATTGAGAAAAAAAGAGCTGATATTTCCATGGCAATTGTTGCAGCTGCTGGAATAGCTATTATGGCTTGTGGGGCAGTTGCTTTCTTTTCTTCAGGATCAAGATCAGCTTCCACCGAAAGGAAAAAAATGAAAGCACCTGGAAGGGACTATTACATGTTCAGGGATGACTTTGAAGAAGATCCTGCTAGCTATTTCCGCAACCTGCGCAACTAGACTATAGCATGACTTATTATA
>CATIWK010225998.1:0-14705 GCA_949634005.1 Mallotus japonicus
ACTTTTGGTTTTTGGCTTTTCTTTTACAGTTAGACCTCATGCTCATGCATGGAAAGTTATGTTCCTGACTGAAATTGTATCAACAATATTTTGTGGTGGTGGATAAATGGGTTGTATGAAGGAAAACTCTTTGTTTTATTCATTTGGTTTTTTGTTTTTTGGTTTATTGAGTACAAATATGTGTATCTATATAAATAAAATTAAAACTATTAAATTAATACTTATTTAATTATAGTCATTGATACATTTTAGAGATATAAGGTAACATCCCAATCCTAGTACTCACATGTCATTGCATAAACATTTCATGATAGTGTATTTAATAACACATTTATGCTCACATGATGATTTAATTACTTGATTAAAGTAAGTATTTCTGAAGTAGGAGATTTAATTGAAAATATGTGCATTAATAAATAAATGATAGACTTATTATTTTAATGTATGAGAATCATTTGTAAGAAAAAAAATGAAGATTAACACATGCCTAAATACAAACAAAGAACCATGGGTTAAAATTAAGTAGAAATAAGAAATGTAGGGAAGGATTTAGTATTTACATATAAGAAAAAGAAAAGGGAAAAGTATGGGAGGAAAGAGAGTTAGTGTGGGAACAATTAGACCCCACTTATAAACTTAAGAAAGAGTAAAGGGAAGAGGAGCCTTCTTCTTCTTCTCCAAAATTTTTGTCACAGAAAAATTATTCTTATGTAATAACCCAAATTTTGTGGTTATTATTATTATCATCATCATCATCATCATCGTTAATATTATTATTGTCGTTATTATTATTATAATTTTTATTATTATTATATTATTAATATTATTATTATTGTTGTTGTTATTAGTGTTATTATTATTATTATTGTTATTATAAAAAAAAATAAGAAAGCAAAAAAAGACAAAAGTGAACATTGTGTGTATAAATGGGAGTGGAGTAGGGCTGCTGTTTTGAAAAGGAGATTTTGGATGGCAAATTTTTTTTTAGTACCTGAATTTCTTCTTTTTCTCTGTTAACCACCTAAACGACCTTCGATTGACACCAAATTTGAACCATATCTTCTTCTTATCTTTCTTTACAACCAATAGTTTTTGTTTCGCGAGATTTGGCTCAGATTTGAGCAGAATTGGAGAAAACCGTACAGCCAAGCACCACCATTCTGCACTGTTCCGACGACTTTCAGTCTCCAAGATTGGTTCCGAAAACCGACGGGTATCCGACTAAAAAGCTTCGGTCGATTTTAGATTTTGAAAAAAAAAAAAAAAAAAACCTAACCCTATCCGAACCTGTCCAATGCGCACCCCTAACTATAAAAGTGTTTATCCTCGTTATTAATCTTTTACTTATGAAACTTCAAAAATAATAATGATAATATCATTGTTATTCTTTTATCTTTTTGAAGTACTAAATATATACTTTGATATTATTATTGGTGTTGTTGTTATTATTGTTATTGTTATTATTATTATTATTAGCCCATTCAAAAATTTTAATCTTTTACTCATGAAACTTTAATTTAATAAATTTCTAAAATATTAAAAATATATTTTATCTGTCTAGCAATATAAATTACAAATTTAATAAAATTATAATTTTGTATAATTATAATAAAATTTTTAACATTAATTTTTTTTTTTTGAAATTAAACTTTTATATAATGGTTTTAAAAATTATTACCATAACTATACAATACTTTTCATATCGTAAGTAATTGTTTTCTAAAATTATTAATTAATTCTAATTATTTACTTATTAAATTTGATAAAACTTCTGAAATAATATTATCTAATTTGATTTATACTGGATAAAATAGAAACTAATCCAATGAGATCAGGAAAAAACAACTTTTTTTTTTACAACAATAAGGAAAAACAACTTTAATTAATTTACAATTAAAATTTTCATTAATTTAATTTTACTAAAAATAAAATAAAAGTTGTTCTAATTAAAATAGAAAATATAAATTAGAACTACAATTTAATTCATTTAATTTTTGTTAACAAATTATTAAATTATTCAATTTGATTAAAAACCTATTAGTAAATTTATCTCCCTCCCTTTCACTAGAAACCTTGCAATGAAGGTTTACAATTATTAAACATATAACTAAATTATCTAAATTATCTGTCCTCCCCCATTTGACTGACTAAATGAGATTAACAATTTAATTATTATACATATAACTATGATCCCCTTAATAATTACATCTATAACTATTACGCTTCATCTTTAACCGAATCCAAACATTACCCTTAGTGTGAAAGCTTATCCGTGCAAAGATCAGAATAAAATTTTAACTGTTCAAATTCAAAGATATTTTACATTTACAAGTATAGAAACATTGAACTACCATTGGAAACAATGAACCACCATTGCTTTCATATGCATTGCTCAAAAATCTTGGTTTAATTTTACACTCCGGAAGAAATGTAAGCTTTGAAAAGAAAGGCATGCCCAGTAGCATATGGTTAACCCGTCATTTGTGCAAAATAAGCATGGGGTTGTGGTTGCATTGCATCCTAGTCAACAAAGTTTTAGCAGCATGGATATTCCGGTACAGGCATAAAGAATAAGAATCCGTCATTCATCTGAAACTTTGAAAAATGTGTAGGATAAAATTATGTTGTTGATCCCATCCATTCTAGGATCTGTTTCGAATTCAGGGTCAATGTAAAAGAATACCTGCAAACATGATCACGAACTATTCAAATCAAGTTACATGCCAACCGAGAAGAAGAGCTGGATGGAGAAACTATACTCACGGGCATGTCTATCTGCTCCCCAGGAAGGAGGCGCTGCTCCTCAAAGCAAAAACATTGTATTTTATTGAAGTACACTGCAGCCTGCAAACAGTCACAACATAAATGTTAAACGGAAATTCTTGCCTACACTCGAGTATTGCACCTAATGGTTGGATATGCAATACAAAGACACGTCTCAAATCAATTTATAATTCATATTTTATTAAAATTATTTAATTAATGTATTTAAATTATTTTATTTATTTATATTTTAAAATAATCAAATGAAATATACATTAATTTGCAGTCTATGCATTGCATAGATTTACGACTAGTTCATTATAAATACATGAAAGTCATAAATCCACCAAAGATCTTTTATGGTTCCCATATTTCCAAATGTTAAAATGACCTAACATTTGCCCTCGTAATGAAATCTAGTGGGTTAACATTTTCCAAGGGTATGGGGCAAAGATGACAGTAACCATATAGCAGGCTCTAGAAACAAACTTTCACTAGATTTTGTGACGCGGTTTCTACTCGCTATTCTAGGAAAAAATGTACAATTTAATAACCTGAATGTCCAGTCTGTTCCAACAACACATCAACTTTGCTGCTTGATGTTTAAGAATTGACTCACAGTAACATTTAGAGAAAAACCTCAACTGATGGCTGAAACCTTCTAGACCCTAATACTTCAATAAGATGAATTTTGATAATTTCTATTAATTGTCAAAAATTCTATCATTTTGAATCTCGAGTTCAAAAAGCTTATCAAACAACATGCAGAACAGATAGGAAACAGACAAGTGAAAAGTTAAAGGTTGTTGTGAAAGCGCGTGGAAGCAGATCACTTCAATCTTCATGGATTTCTCACTGGAGTATGAAATCTCAAGCATGTGAATACAATGTTTTTACTTGGTAACAGTCAACAATTTCTTACTGCAATGGAAATAAAATGAGCTTGTAGCTGCTACAGATGTGGCTATAAAACAAATTGATGGAAGCAGCTGTTGATATCTACCCAACACTGAAACAGTTTCAGTCTCTCCATTTTAATGCTTAAATTACTTCTACGAGAATGTTGGTAAATATCCAACGTAGATTTCCCCTGAATAATCAATTATGAAGGTGGTAGCTTTTCATTTGTTCAATTTATAGTACTTCAGTATTTAATTTCTCACTTGTGTCTTTTATGAATGGCTTCTTCAGTTTCTTAATTAAATATCTAAATCCAATTATTTGATGCAGAGATGATCAGTAATTTGATTCCTTAACTTTATTTGGTCATCTAAAAGAAAATTTAGAAAAATAACTGGGGTACAGTGATAGGCCAAAATGCAAGCTCAAAAGACTCCTGTCACAAGAAAGAAAAGAACATTGAAGAAGAAACAGCTGGACATGGCAAAAGATAAGCATGTGGGACTTTTCAAGCTATTGAATTTAAAGATACAGTAGTAGAAGGTTGAAAAGCAATGTCAAAATGACAACCTGCAAATTTTTTTCAAAAGTGCTATCCTGTAACAGAACCCAAGTAGCAAAACTAGTCCCTAAAAGATTTACTTTTTTGACATGAAATTTATGCAACGACCAGACATAAATGTCAACTTAGCATTGTTAACATTGACAGAGAACCATATTCATCATGCATGCATGGGATAACTAACTATATATATATATATATATATATATATAATAATAATAAAGATAAATGGCTGGATGCATAGTTTTACCCAAGCTTTAGTCATTTGGTATGTCACTCAACTATTATTTTTAACTATTACATCTTTTAACTTTAATTTTGAACCTATTTAACCTCTAAATAAGAACTTTTAGTCTTATTTAACCCGTTATGTGCCAGTATGGACAATACTTCTATTTTAATTGCTCTTGAGAGCATGAAAAGTTAAACCATGCTGACATATATCTTAAATGAAACAAAAATAAAAATAATGGACTAAAATTGGGAAAAAAAAACTATAAGAATTTTTGTTTCAAACATGCCATCTTTTTTGTCCAACCGTCCTTATGACCATATTACCAAAAAAAAAAAAATTTGCAGCTAATGCTACAATGGTAATAGACACATAATTCTCTCATTATCACAAATTTCAACATCATTCTCAAAGTTCCCATCATTATTTTTGTGGTGGTGGAGAGATGAGATGGATAGTGATGGCAATAGTGATGAGTTTTAACAAGGGTTATTTGTTTTTTACCCAATTTATAATAATAGAAAGTGAGTGAGCTGTACGTCAATATCATCTTGGTTTTTACACCAGATCATGTGTTTTACACATGCTGGATTATGCCAATCTAGGGATTAAACAGACTCGGAATATGAGAGATGTAATAGGTAAAAGTAATATTTGAGGGGTGATATAGACCAAATGATTATAGTTTAGGAGTAAGATTATGCATTTAGGCATTTAGCCAAAGGTAAATGCTATTAAAAATAAGAAAACAAAACAAAAGATGCAATTATAATTAACCCATTCATTTATATCTTTAACCAAAATTATGCAGAGTTCATAAAAAATAAATACTATTGCTGGGAGTTGCAGCATGGAGTGTACAATAAAAACAATAATTGAGCTGGTAAAGTTTGGGCAACTAGTGGTACGGCAAATTAAATCATAAATTCAACCATTTACAGAATTTTGGATAGTAACAAGTAATATGCAGATCAAAATTCCAAATAGATTTTTTCAGTTTACCAATTTGGTATTTCAAATATTAAAATTGATGTAAATGTCACTAGCCAAAAACTATTATTCTTGTAGAGAAAAAAAAGTTAAAAATTTAAAATCACATCCAATATCAACTAATATAAGGCATAAATAACTGATACCTTCATAGGGGTAACATTATAGGTAGATACACCGGTTATTGGAGTTTTACTTTGATTTTCAGCTGTATAAAATGCAAGAGAGCTCTCTCCAGGCTTTACCCTCACCTAAAGAAAAGATGAAACACTTCATTGAAAAATCCAAATTACAAGGAGATCATCTAATAAACAGAAAAATATATGTTTTATGCAAATATAAACCTCTCTTTGAGTGGGAATAAACTTCCATGGCATTCCATCAGCAACATCAGCATTAAATTGCACCACAATCTCCCTATGAAATAAAACAAAAAAAAAAGAGAGAGAGAGACAGAGAGAGAGACAGAGATAAGTCATCATGAAAATGCAAGCATAAGACTAGAAAAAAAGTGCTCTGGATATACATGGGACCAGACATCCAAATAGTAAAAATGCTAAGTTCAGCTTTAAATCCAAAAAACGGAGCTATGCTAAGTTCAGAACAATTTTTTTCGTTAAATTGCATAAGAAAACAATATCAAAACACTGAAATGAAAACAAGAACATTATCCCTCTCAATTTATTCAAAAAAGAGAATAAATTTACATTGGTTAATAATAATAAATGGTTAAAAAAGAAAAGAACCTTGTAGCAACTGTTCCTTCTTTATTATGTCGTACAATCTTTTCTTCAACACTCTAAAAAAAGGCACAATTAACAATATCAACTAATCAAACACATAAAATCAATTCAAAATTGCATTCTCGCAAAATCATGTCTAAAGGAATTGAATTGTAGCATTTCTAAAGTTTCCACAACAAGGTGAAAAAGAAAATACAATTCAAAAAAAGAAAAGAAAAAGAAAGTACCTCCCGGCGCTGAACAGTGCCACCATAACCAGTAGCTTGGCAAAACCTACGATAAAGAGGAACAGCAGCATAACTGCTCCCAACCATTGCAAAAACCAAACCCGTAAGATACATTAAGGTTTTTCTTGATTTCTGATGTGTTGTATCAGAACTGTGGCTAAAAGTAGCATAATGTCTCTTATAATCATTATTAATAACCCATCCACATCTTCTTGTCACTGCCATCGGAATTCGATTACAACTCCCAAGACTTTGCCATTGATATGCAGAGAAGCTACTGATCACTCTTTTATTTTGGAGTATAGATTTGAGTTGAGGAATTGTTGTAATAGCTCTGGCCAGGCTTAAGCATGCCATTGTTTTCAAGGATTTTGTATTAAGAGTTGCATTCATAGTTCTGTTTGGAGAAAATAAATTACAGAGAGATGTTAAATGGTGACATTTTGAACTCATATTTAATTTTTCAAATATAGCAAAATCTCACAAATAATAATATAGAGAAAATCTCTGATTTTAATCTAAAGATCCCAAAACGATTATACTCTCCAACAATAGAATTCTCAAAGAATCTTATTTAATGAAATTAATATGAGTCTTGAAAAATAAATTATGAATATATTTAAAATAGGCATGCAAAATGCACAGGGATTCTGACAGTCTTGTATAAGGCACACAATATAGATCACAATCATTATATAGCATCAAAAGGAGTGACTAGAGGAGGAATGGGCAAAATAAATTTAATGGCAACATAGAAAAAACATACAATTAATAATCAATAAAATAGGTCTTGACACTAACGACAAATCCTCTACTGTAGATAATTTTCCACTCCCCATCCACAAGCTTCACAGATCATGTCACATTAACAATGTTACAAGCAAGGAAATTTCCAAATAGCGTGAGGTTGATTCAGAAAAACATATAAACTACAGAATTGTAGGAGCACTAAGATATGCATGAAGGCAGTCAGATTTACTTGGCATGTCTTGAAATCCGAAAATTACTAAAGCCAGATTATGCGTGAAGGCAATCAATTTTTTTTTTTTTTATGTTTTAGTACAGTTTCCTAATATTTAGAAATAATTTTGGTAAGTTGTTAACATGGAAACAGAGACTACTCTCCCAAAAAAAAAAGGAAAAAACAAAAAATACATATTCACCTCTTGTCAGCCAATTCTATGTTATAATCCTTTACATTGTGCTTAGGAATGTTGAAAATTGCTAGAATTCAATTCATTATCATCAAGATAATAATCTTTCAGCCTAAGCTATCTTATACAAGCCTTACTATGGTGATTTTTTATACTTAAAAGAAACCACAACAACAATCACCAATATAGCAGCATTAAATTATATTAGACCACAAAACTCAAAATCAAAACAGAAGCACCAAGTAATCATCTCATAGCATAAGGTAGCCATCTGCAGATTCCAAATTCATAGACTGGCCAAATATTCATATAAAGGCCAAGAAACAATTAGACTAACTTTTAGGATCTGAAGCAGAAAGACCTAGTCACTAAATTGATAGCTCAGTCTTAAACGGAAGCGATTTGTCAGAGATTATACTGCAAAGGAAAAAAAAAACAACAACAACTCGGTTAAATTTTGTGCAATCCTAGAAAACCTTAAAAACTCAATTCCCATAATCAACAAGATTACAAGTGTGTAACAATGTCCCCAAAACATTAGATTGGATTAAAAATATGATAAGGATATATCAAAAATTTTAAAAATCTCTTTACATAAATTATAGAGTTAGTTAAAAGAATCATAAATTTTGCACTTTTTCTGCATTTCTATCATGAACTTCTAATTCTACTTCATTTGATTAAATGAATGAACAAGTTAAGAAAGAGATTGAGGTTTTAGAAAGGCCAAATATAGGGTGTAAACAGAGTATACCCTTTGTAAGCACCTAACTTACAAAGTTTGTATCTTTTAAACACCTCCATGATTAGGAGTGTAAACAGACTGAGCTGAGCTTTGGAAAGCTCAGCCTTGGCTTTGCAAAAATGAGGAGAGCCCCAGCTAATTTTTTATTTTATCCAAGGCCCGAACCTAGTTAGTTTCAATTTTAACAAACTCGAGCTCATTTAATAAGACAAACGAGATAAGCTCGAGTGCGTTCAATGAAAGGCTCAAAAACAAGCTCGAGCTCGTTTAGCAAACTCACAAAAAAAAAAAGCACAAACATGCAAATACAATAGCCTAAAAATGAAACAAAAATTAGACAAATGCACAAAAGAAACAGGGGAGAAGACTACTGACTAATAATACCAATACTAATACTCCTACATAGCACATGCTATACCATTGCATAGCATCATATAGAGAAAAGAGCATAACAGACCAAAACCTTTAGCTCACATGCAATAATTTAAGCAGTTTAATGAATCAAATAAAACTATATATGCATTGCCATGTGTCCTCTAGTTTCTTAACCTGCTTCTGGTAGCATTATTGTTATTTTTGTTAGTGTTTTGGAGAAAAAAGATTTTATGGCTACTACGAAGGACAAAGCAAACAAGAGTGGCAGCACTGAACAGAGCTGCCTCAGATTTGGACAAAACATGACCTGTATTGATCACAAAATCCTAGGACTCGTGCTAGGAGGGAATTTGGTTGAGTATGCTAACGCTTTCCTTCTAGTGTGCTAATGCAAAATTTCAAGTTGAAGAAGGCAACATGGAAAGAATGAAAAAATAATAATAATAATAATAATAATAACTTAATTTGTTTTCTGGTAGTATGAGAAAATGTAACATAAAAGGTCCACATGTGAACACATAAAATTCTAATCTTGCAAGCATGAATAGTTTACAAACTTCTGAATTGTTTTGGCCTAAAAGCTGATACATTGACGTAATTTGAATCCACCAAAAGCGTGAACTCCAAATAATTGTGAAATATTACAGTAAATACAGAGAAAGCACAGTAAGTTCTATTTTAAAAACTTAAGAGACCTAAATTTTATTTAGCACAGTAAATTTAACTAGTAAGATGGTATAAACGGCCAAAATAAACAATGATACCCTTCACAATGCTTTAAACAAACACCTACTCCAAGCAACAGTTAACTGGGAGCAGAGTCTTAAATGAACAGGAGCACATCCATCTGCTGAAAGCCATATGATCTTAATATTTGAATATTATGCTCTACACGGAGACTCATAGCAAGAGCTTAAGAAAATGGGGGAAAAAGGCTAAAGAGAGACGTTAGCTGATAATGGTCATGTGCTCATTGGCAGATAACATTTCCAACTCCTTCAAAAATCAAATTTTCAAGTGACAAGAATCATACAAAGAGAATTGGAGAATAAACTTTATTTATAATAGAAGCCTGAATCTAGCTATGACCCACTTCAAATTCAACCTGTTTAAGCTTCTCGGTTCAGCAATTATTCATTACTTATGAGTTCAAGGTCATGTTTTCAGCGAATCTTTCAAGAATTTAAGCTGGGTAACGTAAAGATTTGATATTTTCTGATTTTGATCCAGAACGGAGAATACAGCAAAAAGATAACTAGCAACAGTGGCGGATTTGGGAAGGAAAGAGTTGGGTCTGAGTTAGTTACCGTGTCAAGGATCGAGTGAAGAGATAGCAATAGCAGCAGTAGCACCGCAGCAGCAACTGGTTCCGAGTATTCTTCTGCTGAGGATGTGAAGAAGATTGGTGTCATTCAGTTTCAGTCTCTTTCAGTTTCTGTTAGATACGAAAATAAAGAGCAGATGAAAGTCTCAGTTAATATAATATCCTAAAAGTTATATCCATTTTCCAAATTAAGTCCTATAAGATTTTTTAAGTATTTCAATTGAATTCATGAATCTTTTATAAACCATCAAAATTAATACACTTTCTTTTTAATTATCGTTTTAAGTTGAATTTTTTATTCCAATTTATTTGATGTTTTTAATTACCAATGTATTTGTAGGCGGCACCAGGCTTTCGTTATAGACCTAAAACGAGGATGTCTACAGTATTTTAATTACATTTTTTCCTATTATACTCTTATTTATACATATAATACTTTTGGGAATATACAAAACTAATAATTGGTCGAGGAAATTATTATAAGGGTAGTATAGTATTTTACATATATATTAATTACATTTTTTAATCTATGTGTATAATCCTTAAACAACAATTAAAAAGGAACAGAAAGAGTAGAAAATATTGACGTGTCATTTACTTTGCAAATCTCCTCAAAGTGAAGCCTGAAAACAATAAATGTCACCTTGCACTCCACTGCCATGTCACTACAAAGATTTCTAATTCAGACAATTCCAAAATCGCCCGTGAGGTTTTGGCCAAACTGCATGTGGCGTTATGGGGGGTCTCAGGTTTTAGACCCACCCTTCCCCCTCCCCCTTTGATAAAAAATATATATATATATATATATTCCAAAATCAAAATTCATAAAGATCACAAAATGAAAAAAAAAAAAGTTGTACATGGAACAAGTCTTCATTTAGCAGCATCATAGCATTAGCATTGTTGCCATTAGCATCCATCGTCTTCCGAGACTCTTGAAAATTAACACACCATCTCTAATAGAATCAACACTCTTGATCATTTTCACACAATCATCAATAAAACGCTGCATCCCTAAACGATTCAAAACCATATACAATTCACTAGAAGAGATCAAACCATTCTTGTTTTGATCATACAGATCGAACACCTCTTTGAGCTCAAAGTTAGCAATGGCAGACTTAGAGGAAGATTTGCAAAACTAAATGAACTCTTTAAGGTTAAAAAACCCATCTTTATCAGTGTCAACAGCATCCACAACACATTGAAGCTCAGCTATTGTGTAAGTGGAACTCATTGCTTTTAGAACACCACCCAGTTCCATTATAGAGATCTTGTCAGCACTATTTGCATCAAATTGGTTGAAGACCTTCTAGAGCTCTTCCATGTCCTTAAATAAGAGAATGGAAGCCATTGATTTATTGTTAGGAGAAGATGAATAAAGAAGAGGAAAGCTTTGTTGGGTTGGGAGATTTTGGAGGAAATAAAAATTTTCTTTTTTGTTTGTTGTAATTTTCAATAAAGAAGTGGAGAATTTTGAGCTTGATGTGTCCACCACTGCTTTTGTTCTGGTGACTATGGTTGTTGCTCCTAGTGGTAATGATGAAGGATAGCTCCGGCAGCCGAGGAGAAGACTGAGTTTTAATGTGCTAATAGAGGAAGTGTCAGTGAATGTGAGATTACGGTGATTAAGGCAGTTAAGGCATTGATTAGTTTGGCGTTAAAAGAAGCTAAGGAGCTGATTAAAGGGTTGCTTAAGAAGTTTAAAAGAGGTTTTAAAGGAAGAGGATAAAGATGTTAAGAAACAGCTTGAAGAAGCTGGTGCTAAGGTTAATATTACTTAAATCTTCAATTTTTAGTCTTTTTTTGGAAGATTTTTATTTTGTTAATTTTTTAAAAAATGTAACTTCAACCTTGAATCTACAAGTTTCTTAGTGAATTTTCATTTTTGGATTTATTTTTTTATTACCTTTGTGTTGAACCTTGAGGGGTAAAACAGTCTTTTTTTTATGGTTACAATTAATTAAGTAAAATTATATTTGATCCTTGTGCTTAAGTTTTTACATTCAGGTTATTTAAAATTGCACAATTCAAGAAATGAAAAGTCAATATGCTAATTTTTCAAGACAGCAATTCTATCATGAGTGGTGATAAAAGCCATTATGAGTGGTGACAAAGACAAAATCGAAGATCGAATTTTCCGTCAAAATCTAAAAGTCAAATTTGGTCAAAGATGATGGAAATCTTCATTACAAGTGATAACAAGCAATTTCCAGCCGTCAGAAAAATTTTTGGAGCAAAAATCAGAAAATCCAAGTCGTAAAAATTGAACGAAATAGAAGGTTTTTCATGAGTGATGACAAAATTTGTCATGAGTGATGACGACCAATTTCAAAAGTGGCATAAAGTTTCATGACCAGTGTCATCACCAGTCATGAAAACGCTCGATTTCAAATTGGGTAAATTACTATGTGCCCCATGTATTTTGGTTCAATACACTACTTTATCTTTAACATTTGAAAAAATATTTATTCATCCCTGACATTTGTAAATTCGTGTATTATTTCATCCTTGACAGAGAACTAATGAGTGTTAACTGTTGCAAATGTCAGGGATGAATAAATATTTTTTCAAATGTCAGGGATGAAATAGTGTATTGGATCAAAACACCGGAGGCAAATAGCAATTTACCCTTTCAAATTTCATCTTGGCGCCCGATTGTCATGAGTGATGACACGCGTACAGAGTACTTTTTCTGGGTGGTCTTAAACAGCTTTATTTGCATTAAATGCACGTCCAATAGCTCTTTTTCTCTATGAGGATATAAATACTACTCTGAAATCAGCTGGGAGGAATCAATTGAGTTGAGAAAACAAATTTAGAGCAACATTTGAGCATTCAATCTTGATTTTAATTCTTGAACCACCCAAATCTTTATCTTTAATTCTTGTAATTATTATCTATCTCAAGAGTGTTATTGAGTGTGAGTTGGTGTGTGTTTAAATTCCTTTATTCAATAGCTCAATTGTGGGTTTGAGTGAGTTGGGTTAGGGTTTTAAATACTTGTAAGCTAAGAGGATTGTTCTTAGCAAGTGGGTTTGAGTGTGAGCCTTGGAAAAATACTTGGGTAGCTTGGTTTTAAGTTTGTAAAGGTTTAATCTATACCATTGAAGTAGATTAATAGTGGATTGAAACCTCAACTTGTTGTTGAGGAGAAGACGTAGGCTTGGAGGGCCGAACTTCTATAAATCCTTGGAGTTTCTATTGCTCTTTCTCTTCATCTAATTCAGCTTTAATTCTGTTTGTAATTAGCTCTTAAGAGGAAAGCCAAAATTACCCATATTATTTAAAAAGTCAATTCACCCCCCCTCCTCTTTGCACTTGTGGAATTACACTTTGTTTCAAAAGTGGAAAATTTTGTAAAAATTCTTGGGGATTTTATTAGTGGAAATGTGACATGGCAGTGGAGTGTAAAGGTGGCATCTAATGTATTTTCAGGCTTCAAATATTGACTGACATGCCATCAGTCCACTTTGAGGAGATTTGCAAAGTAACTGACATGTCATCCCTTTTTGTCATTTTTTATGGCTTAGAATTAACATTGCAATTTTTAAAAAATTCATGAACTCGCTTGAAACACTTGAATTTTATAGGATTTAATTGAAAAATCAATATAACTTTTAAAACTGACGAAATCATCGTCCCTTAATATATATTATAGAATTATTTACTTAAAGAATATTATGCATTTGCAAATTTTATTATTTTTAATAAAAATTAAAAAATTTTAAAAATAAAGTTTAAATTACAACAAATTTTTTAAGTTTTGAAAAAATAGAGGATATAATTAACTTAAATTGAAGATAAAATCTACATATGTTTTATGTTTACCATGAACAAATTATTATATACTAAAATTTCTATTTTTATTCAACTATCAAAAATATAATATTTAAATTATACTTTAATAATTTGGAAAAAAAAAATATTTTCGACCTATTTTTATGTGAAATCTATCTATAAGCACCCAAATTTTTGGGCTAACTAAAGGATAAAAAAATTATAAAATTTTTTACTTTTTAAACAAAAAAACTCCTCTTTTCCATTATCTAATCGCATCGCATGCCCCTCTCTTCTTTACTCCATGTCCCTTTCTTGTAACTAGCCACATGTTCGTGCAAATGAGTGATTTTATTTTAAATAATATAATTCTTAATTCTTAATTTTAACTAATATTAATTTAATTTTTTTCTTTATAAACTTAATTTAATACTTATTATTTTCAAATTTTTAGCATAATTTCTTAATAAAATAAAAAATATTTTTGGTGATTTTATTTTTGCAATAAAATTTGAATAAAAATGATTTTATCTAATAATTATAAAAATAAAATGAAATTAAAATAAAAAATTTATTATAGAATTCACCATCTAATTGGTTGAGAAGGAAGAATGATGAACACAAGAATTTAAGGAGTTCGGATTCTCAACAATCCTACGTCTCCACCTAACTTATCCCCAAGTTAGGAGTTTCAATCTCACCCAATCTTACACACAAGATAGAGATTACACAAGAGTTTTATGGCTCACTCTTACAACCTTACAACATGAGTTTTCAAGGCTCACTCAAAAAAACCAAATCCCAAGTGTTTCAATGGACAACACTTAAACCAATTCCTTTAGAAATAAATCTCTCTTCCCTTCTAATCTATCCCAAGATTTAAGATGAAGTAGAAATTCTATTTCTAACA
>CATIWK010226040.1:0-27515 GCA_949634005.1 Mallotus japonicus
TTAAATTTTAAATAATTAAAAAGTTGAAGGACTAAATTATTTTATTTTATTAGAACTTAGGGATTAAACTGTTTTATTTTTATAAATAGAGGGAGTTAAATGTATTTTGATATAGAAAAACCTAACGGAAAAGTTAACGGATGGACTTAAATGTTGACGGAATTAAAACTGAGGGATGTACATGTTCGATTTTCAAACAAGAGGGAGGAGAGTTGCAATTAGGTCAAACCTGAGGGAGGTTAATGTAATTTGCTCTATATGTAAATCCTCCTTATAATAATTTATTTAAGAAAATAGTTAAGACTAATTATACATCATTAAATCAAATAATTAAATTTGACCGGTCAATAAAAATTGGTCAAACACTAGATTCCTGCGAAAGTAAAACAAAATTATTATTTTTTTAATTAAGAAAATTATTTTTAAGAATATATTGATGTTTATATGTATATATACATTATACATAGGTCTGACCTTCAATGAAACAGGGTTTGCTAGAGGATTGTGGGTGAATTATTATTTATAACACAATATCCCTTTTGACCATGACCGCCAAAATTACCTAAAGGATAACTTCACCCAAAATTGACGTTTGATTCATGAAAATTTTAAATTCGTTTAGTCAACAAATTCGTTTGATTCACATGCATATATTTTTAGGATATATATCTAATTTCACCGAAGGAGGACTTATACCCCTCTAAAATCATCCTCTTTGAGCATTGTTTATTTTGGGATGGGTCATCCTCTTTTCTTTTAGCATTCTTTATTTGGGGTACTTACTAGCCTTCTATACATTACAAATGACTTTATTTGGCGCAACTAATTAAGAAAATGATGTTGCAACCAATTGATACGTTCATCATTTTGTTCATATTGGGTTTATTAATTATTCTCTATCATTTAATTTATAAGTGACATATATAATAAATATTTTTTATATTAAGTTATAAATAGATCAATACTATAATTATTTTAGTGCATGTATATGACAAAGTCGGAATAAATGAGAAAAATACATATGTATATTGAGGGAAAAAAAAAATGTAATGCTTAAACTCATCCTTACCTTTGATATCAACCCTTACCCAAGGAGTATATGAGCAATATACAATCAAAAGTCCAATCCGGTCCCAAATCCAAGTTGGGCTACAAGAAGCAATAGACTTGGAACCAAAACTCCATCGTGGGTACAAGTGAACGAAGCCCCAAGCTCTTTGCAAGAAACACCCTAATGCACTATTGGCTCTTCTTTTTCATAATTTTAATCATCAAAACATGTGGATTCAAAGATGATATGTATATTTAATTATCTTTAATTTTTTTTTTTTGGGCATAATTTAATTATCTTTAATTGATACATTAAAAATGATGTTATTTCCATAACACTTGGGAATGACAAAAGAAACGGAAGTGGGCCGCATTGTTATATTGGTTCCATAGGACCCATGGTTCATGAGCCCATTAATTACAGTCGATGCCAGCCCAACCAGCTTCTATTTGGTTTGCCATTATGCCAATGATTAATATTTTTTTTTTTTTAGGAAAAAAGAACTATCATTACTGAATGTCAAATAACAAAGCTTGAACAAGAAATGAAGGAGGGGTCTGACTCCACTCCCTCGAGCCTGACATAGCATTCGCACCCCTAGCTAACAAGTGGGCAACCAAATTCGCAGACCTAAACATAAAATAAAAATGCAATTTGCCAAATTGGCTTAATAATTGCTTACAATCATCAATTATAAGATTAAAAGAAGACTGACCAGCTTGACTTCGACGACTATCCACTACTTGTTTGGAATCAAGTTCAAGAATTAAATTATCAAAATCCAGTCTCTTCAGCCAGCTCAAAGCCTCCCGCACAGCAACGGCTTCAGCCTCACGAGGAGTTACACAGCCAAGGATCTTTCTTTGAAAGCAGCCTGCATTAAACTGTGCTCATTGCAAACCACACACCCTACCCCCATACAATTTGCAGTTGAGAATGTAGCAGCATCAATATTAGCTTTATACCATCCAGTAGCTGGTTTATTCCATTTCATATCGCCCTCCACAACATCCATTGGAATATCAGACATATCAGCTAAGGAATTCTGAACCTGCTGCCATTGAGTAAGGAAATGACCAGCTGAGTTGACAATCGCACCAACAGATCGAGCCTTTTGATTCCAGACTATATTATTTCGATTTTGCCATATTTGCCAAGCAACCATAGCAACCACACAACACTCTTCCGCAGCATTAACTTTAAACATCTCAAAAAGCCAGTCAATGAAGGAGGACATACCCGATATTAATCTACCAACAGCAGCTTGTCTCCAGCAGCTTTGAGCTAACGAACACTCCACCAAAGCATGCATAATAGTTTCCTCACCATGATGACAAGCTGTACAAATCCTAGATATGTCAACACCTCTGTTACGAAGGAGAGTAGCTGTAGGAAGACAACCTTTACAAGCCCGCCATAAGAAATTCCTGACTTTACTTGGAACTTTGAGATTCCAAAGCCTCCGCCAAATAGTGGAAACATTCATCAGGAACTCACAAGTGATGAGTCTGTAACAGCTCTTTACCGTGAAACAACCATTCAAATCTTTAAACATTCACAAGTGCCAAATCTCTATCATTTAAAACATCACGAAGAATATCAATGTCCCTAGCTTTCCTATCCACTGTCATAAGCGACGACACAGAAATATCCTCCAAACCCCGCACCCTCTCCGTAGTCGCTCTTGGATTCGTATCATCAGGAAGCCAAGCATCGTTCCATACAGAAACCTCAATCCCATTACCCACTCTAAACCTGGATCCTTGCTTCAAAATATCTCTAGTAGTCTATATACTTCGCCAAACAAAGCTAGGATTGTAACCCAGATTTGACTTAAAAAAACTTGAAAAGGGAAAATATTTTGCTTTAAAAACACGAGATACCAGCAGATTTGGGAATTTTAAGAACCGCCAAGCTTGCTTGCTGAGCATAGCAAGATTAAAATCTCTAAGTTTCTTGAAACCCAAACCTCCACCCACCTTAGGGATGCAAAGATGATCCCAAGAGAACCACCTGATACCCTTTGTATTAGCGCTGCTGCCCTTCTACCAAAATTCGTTCATCATGTGCTCAATATCTGAACATAAATCCTTAGGAAGCAAAAAGACATTCATTGTAAAGTTTGGAATAGCTTGAGCAACGGTTTTAAGCAGTATCTCCTTTCCAGCTCTACTAAAAAGTTTATGCTGCCAACCTTGCAGTCTTTGCCACACTCTATCTTTTATAAAGCTCAACACATCATTCTTGCTTCTACCATAAGAGATGGGAGGCCGAGATATCTGCCTTGTTCAAATGTCTTCTGCACACCCAAAAAAGAGCATATAGGATTACTCACGGACTCAGGAACATTAGCACTGAAGAGAATATTTAACTTCTGAAAATTCACAATCTGCCCAGACGCCAACTCATAGCAAAGAAGAATAGCTTGGATGACTTGACTCTCTTGTAACGTTGCTTTAAAAAAGAGATAGCAATCGTCAGCGAAGAAGAGGTGAGATATTTTCGGACCTCCCCTGCTAACTTGATAGCAGTGAATGAGCCCCTGACTTTCTCTTTTCCAAATTAAATAGCTTAAACCTTCAGCACACAAGATGAAAAGAAAAGGGCTAAGAGGATCGCCCTGGTGAAGACCGCGTTCCGGAAAGATAAGACCAACGTCACCAGAGTCAACAATAATTTTATAGCGGACTGTTTTGATACAAGCCATAACCACATTAACCCCATGCTTCGCAAATTCCAATCCTGAGCATCATCTCCTCAAAAAATGACCATTCAATATGGTCATAGGCCTTGCTCATATCTATTTTTAGAGCAGCCGTGCAAACCTTGCCTTGCCGTTTCCTTTTAAGATAATGCGTGATTTCAAAAGCTATCAAAATATTGTCCGTAATCAACCTATCTGCGACAAAAGTGCTTTGCTCCTCAGAAATTAAACCAGACATTATCTTCTTCATTCTGTTAGTCAACACTTTAGCCAAAATCTTATAAATAACATTGCACAAGAAGATAGGCCTGAGATCAGAAGCAAACTCAGGGAACTTTTTCTTCGGAATTAAAGCAATTATAGTATCATTCATCCCTTCAGGAATAGAAGAAGAGACAAAAGCTTCTTGACAGAATTTCACCACATCCTCTTCAACAATTGACCAAAATTTCTGAAAAAAATAGGACTCATGCCATCCGGACCAGGAGATTTGTCCTGATGCATGCTAAACACTGCATCCCGTACTTCAGAAATCTCAATAGCGCTCATAAGGTCTTGATTCTGCTCGTAAGAAATAAGTGGCGGAATACAATCAAGAATTTTCGTTGCTTGACTAGCAGCAGACATAAAATAATCTGAAATGATAGCACCAAGATCACCATCACTAAAATGGCAAACCCCATCTTACCTTCTTAACTTTGTGACCCGATTCATTTTCCTTCGGGAATTAGCATAGGAATGAAAAAAATGCATATTCAGATCACCATCTTTCATCCAGTGTTGTTTTGCACGTTGCCTCCAACAAAGATGACGTTGAAAGAGAGCATTAGCATACTGGTTATTAACCAACTGAAACTCGGCAACACCCTGAGAGTCTTGCCTTGCCTTAAGCAAACGAAGACGAGATTTAAAGATTTAATTTGAGAACCCAGTAGCTTTAAACTATCACCATCCCAACTAAGAAAAGCACAAATAGAGGATATTTAATATTTAATTAAAGATAAATTGCACAAATAGTGTGTGAACTTTTAGATTTTTATTATTTTGGTGGTTAGACTTTTTTTTTTCAATCGAGTGTTCAAACTTACTAATTTTGTATCATTTAAGTGGTTTTGAGACTAATAGAGGGCTGCCTGAAAGTATAGTAAGCTTATATGGGTATCACTTTTTGTCACATATAGCTCCACATCAGCAGCCACTTTTACCATGTCACATGAAATATCTAAAATACCCTTTTTCAAAATGCATCCAATCTTTTCCAGGAAAAAAAAAATGCACTCAATGAAATTCCCTTATCCTTGCAAACAATCAACCTTGAACCGAGTGTTAATTTACTATTGAAAACCCTAGTAGACACCATTGCCGCACACCTAACAACCGATGAAATAAAGCACTATCCTAGGATTGCATAAAGAAAATTAGTAGTAACATTGAGATTAAATTCATAAACATGGATCAGATCATCAATTTTTCTTTTTCTTTTTATCCAGAGATCATCAATTTATGAAACTCATTCTTGAAAACACCAAATCTAAACACCATACCAGTTGCAATCACCACCAGAATCATACAAGCATGCAAATCTTTCCTCCATAGCACATGCTTACTTCTTGAATCATGGGTTCTGCGTTTTATTTTTTCTTGGAATAAAATTAAAGATTTTTCAAGAAACAAGAACAAGTTTTAAAGCGAGTGAAGAGAAGAGTGTGTTGTGTTTGGATCTGAAAAGATTCATGTGCTGAAGTGAAGTCAGGTTTTGTTAATTGTAATTCATTACATGTTATCTTCGATCAACGTAGCAATGGATTCATCCACAGCTGTCAATAAAACCGCTACAAGTAGTAGGAGCGTTAGGACGATCTTAGCTACCATCGGTGACTTTGAAATAAATCTTCTATACAACTGCTAGGCAAAAATAGATAAATCGATGATGATGATTGTAATAACCCTTAATTTATTTAAGAAAATAATATATAATACTGTTGATGTTGGGTTATTGTGTTATTGTTGTGTCGTTGATGAACTATTGATTTATAGTTACTTTGCTTGTTGTTTGGTTATTCAATTGTTGTTGTTGATGTTGAGTTGTTGTCATTGATGTTGGGTTGTTGTTTGGTGGATTGGTTGTTGCCGAGTTGTTGTAGTATTGTTGTCTGGTTGATGTGGGGTGTTAACTCATTTAATTGCTAGCATTTATCTCAAGCCCCAAAGTGGAAGGATTAAACGAAATTTTTTTCGAAAATGTAGATACCAAAGTGGTAATTTTTCATCTTCCTATTCATTTTAGGGCTGGTAGACGTGCGAAAAATTCTAGAAAGGCTCCTGAACTTCCCGGTTGTCATTGTAGCACCTGAATATTTCCTATCTCCGTTCATTGGTCAAACGACCTCCAATTGACACTAAATTTGAACCACAAATCCTACTCAACATCCTCTACATGTTAGTAGTTTTTATTTTGTGAAATTTAGCCTAAATTTTATTAGTTTAAGCTCCAAGGTTTCAGCTTAAACTTTCCGGTGTTAGATCTTATTTTTCGATGACTGTTGGCTGTTGTAACCACACCATCGGACTCATCTCATTTCCAGGAGTTGGTAGATGCTAATTTTGAGTCCGATCTACGTTGTTAAGGCCTTAATCAGAGTATAATTGGTAATCTTTCTTTTTCTCTCTGATCTATTTATTTAGAGGTTGGTTATAGAGTTTGAGACTATTTGAGTTCCATACATTGCTGTGAACATGTTGATATGTCTGATTTGTGTAAAAGACATTTTCTGGTGAGAAATCCGGTGAGTTCTAACCAGATTCCGGCGAGGAATAGTGACCAGCCAAGAAAATTATGATTTTATTTTTAATAAATAATATAAATTATGAGGATTAATTCTCGTAACTGGAGCTAGGTCTATTTCCTCACGGATTTTGAATTAAAAATCCTGGAAGCGTTTTGCTGGAAATTTCCCAATTTCCATTTAATTTGTCTTAACTCATCAAAATAAATTCCTTTTAGCCTCAAATGTTATTTTAAGGTGTTTCTAAGTCAATTTTATCAATTCCTTAATTTTAATAATTTTTATAAAGTTTTAGGGAATTATTATGAAATTATTTGTTACATAAAAGCATGTTTTAAATAAATATTATTTATTATAGAGAGTTTTGGAGCAGGAGCCAAAGTATTTGGGCAGCCAAGGACACGTCAGCCGGCGCACTCCACCTGTGAATTGATTTTATAAAAAGTTTGTTGAGATTATATAAATGAAAATTTTCTTGAGATAAATATAATATTAAGTTGCTCTTATAAATTTAATTACAAATATGAATATTTTTATGAGCATGAGTTATTGATTATATTATTGCTAAAGATTTTGAGAAGATGCTTTAGCTTAATTTCATTTTATTTTATTTTATTTCATTTTATCTTTAATTATATATGATAAGTATGTTTTGGAGAAAATGGTAAAACATGCTACCTGGTGGGTGTCACCATGACTATGTGCGCACTAGTATTGATTATGAAATGACCATTGATTGATGGATTAATTGTGAGCCCTAGTCGAGTGTTGCTCTCTGGGCAGGATTAGTGAATTGTGAGCCCTGGTTGAGCTTGCTCTCTGGGAATGATTATTGATTGTGAGCCCTGGTTGAGCTTGCTCTCTGGGCAGGATTATTGATTGTGAGCCCTGGTTGAGTGAGACTCTCTAGGCAAGTTTGTGGTTGAGCCCTGGTTGAGAAAGAGACTCTGGGCAGGTATATATTTACTGGTTGAACCCTGGTCGAGCTTGCTCTCTGGGCGCCAGTAGATAATTGGTGTAAGAGGCCGATTATAGTTGGACCCTGGTCGAGCTTGCTCTCTGGGACCGACAGTCAATTGGATTTAAGAGAGCCGAAAGGCTAGTAGAATTGAGGTTTAGGGTTCTACCATGTTTTCCATCAAAGATTTTTAATTCATATGATTTTCTTTATAGGTGGTTTTATCTTAGAGTATTTCTGATTTTGGAAAGTTGTTTTTATAAAAATAGTTTTTCAACATAATAAAAAGGGATTTAAGTATATAAAATATTTAATGGTTTTAAATAAGTGTTTTAAAACCAACATGCATTTTATAAAATTGATTCACTCAGTGAGGTCTGATTCCCCTCAATCTTATTCTTTCAGGATCTCACCATCAGTCTGATAGCTATCACAGTCTGCACCGGGTTTCTTCTTTTCCGGCTATCTTATGTAGGTTTATTTGACATTTGTATTATGTAATTGAATTCTATAACACCGCAGTAGTAGTCTAACTTGTATGACTATTCTGTTGCAGCGGTGCCTCAGCTCCTCTGTGATGAATGCAAGCAAGATAAACAAACATGCCTGTAACCCTTGATGAAGCCAATTACTTTATCGTCATAATCAAATTCGGTGTTCCACACCAATGAACCATAACCAACAACCCAGAACACCATATTTGTATAAATCAAAAAGACGATGGAAAATTGCAACAGCATTTTAGTTAACCAAAGCGAAACTGCATAACTGGCTATCCTTTCCTCCCTCAGAGATATGTAACTCAACGCTAAGTAATGCTATTAGTACTACTCACACTTCAGCTTGCATGTAAACTTCAGAGCCAAGATTAACCAAAGTCCTTAGACTAATTACACTATTTTTCTTTAAATTCTCTAAATTCTTTTTCAAATCTGAGCTAAAAGTAAAAGAGTCAAGTAAAGTACCAATGCAACGAAGGATCATCGAGAATCGAATTGCAAAAGGTCAATAAAAGACAGAGCTTTTTCTATCTGAATAAACAATTTAACTTTGTTTCTTTTTTTTTTTGAAAAAAATTTAACTTTTTTTCTAAACTAAACCAGAAGAAATTCCTCTTCCAACTCGCAATCCCTAAGCATCTCTGGCAACAGCATTGCTCTGCTATTTTCTGCAAGTTAAAAAAAAAAAGTAACGAACTCTGTGGAAATCCGAGGCACGATCTCACTGGTTAGCTTATAGTTGAGTAGCAGCAAGTAGAAATGGAAATTGAATTAAAAGAGCTGTTCAACGGTCTCCAATCTCTCAAAAGTCTTTATTGTTTGATGCTTCTCTTTTGCCATCAATCCTAAAGGTATTTGCCTGCACGAAGTTTACTACATTGCATTTGTGCTTAATTTCGATCCAAGGGGCTTACTTATTTACGCAGCTGCAATCGTGAATAGAACATCTCGCAAGGCTAGCAAATTCAGCTCCTGCTATGAGAATCGCACTAATTTGAGAAAAAGTAAGCCCGTTTATGCAAATTTACAGATGTTCTCCTCAACATCATGAGAAGAGATCTTGAGCCAACTTGGTGGAGTTCTCTTGTAGGGCAGAGCTAAAGCTGAAATGGTGACGACGATGTAGGTTCTGCAACTGTGCATATGACCCATGGTGACAGTGATGAAAGTTCTGCTGCTCCTTACTGTACCACGAGAGCAACGCATCTTTTGTGAAGAAGAGAAGGGAGAGTGAAATGGATAGGTTGAGGTAGCAGTGGAGAAGAGAAAGAAAGGATTTCAATTTTTTTTGCCCTAATTTTTTTGGAAGGGAAGGAATTGAAGGGTATTTTGGACAAATCAAATTATTTTGCATATGTGGCATGTGAAGTGTCCAGCCACATAGGAAAAGTGGGTCCTCCTAGTGCCTAGTCAGCACTCAGACCGCCACTTGACGGTCAGAAACACTCATATGAAACAAATTTAAGGAGTTCAAACACTCAATTCCAAAAAAAAAAAAAAATAGTCTAACCACCAAAATAGCAAAAATTAAAAAGTTCAAACACCAATTGTGTAATTTTTCCAACTATTAACTGGGTGTTGGTTATTTTTTGTCTTTGCAAAAAAAAAAAAAAGAGAGGCTACTTTGGTCTTTTTAACTAAACATATTTAGGTTAATTTTGACATTTCATAAGTGAATGCTGATGTGGTGAGATGAATGGTTAAAAGTGGATCCTGTTTATGCTGACTGTGTACTCAGGCAACCATTCATTAGCCGAAACCACTTAAATGACACAAAATCAGTGAGTTCAAATACTCGATTGTAAAAAAAAAAAAATTCAACCACTAAAATAGTAAAAATTAAAAAGTTTACATACCAATTATGTAATTTATCCTTTAATTAAAGAGGGAAATCCTCTAATTTTGGATTATTAATAACTGTTTGTCCCCACACAAAGTGACAATGGCAAACCTTTTTTTTAATTATAATAATAATAATATTTTTAAGTTTTAATTAGGGGTGAGGGGAGGGGGATTTGAACCCTCACCCTCTAAACGAAGTCAATCCAATGACTGAATTTAAGTCACCCTCTAAATTAATCAGTTCAAGGACGGATAACTTAACGCCTAACGTCACTAGGACATGAACCATGACCACCAGTTAAAAAAGGGCAAATTAGCAGTCAATCGTCAGAGAAATGTTTGAAGAAATAAAAGGTAAATCAAATTCAAATCTAATCGAAATCGAATAGTTAAAAAAATAATAATAATAATATATATAAAAGCATAAACAGAAGAAGAAGAAGAAGAAGCGATTTCTCTCTTCGTTTGCTGCTTCTGTAGGTTGTAGATCAGGCAGAGAAGGAGGCAGTTTCTAGTCTGTGAAATTGAACTTGAGGAGGTAACTTCACTCACTCACTCACTCTGAGAGTAGTACTGTTATGACGTTTAAGTTTCGTTTCTTTTTCATTGATTTGATTTGATTTTGATGTTATATTAGGAGGGAAAACAAGAGCAAGAGAAAGAGATGCAAAATAAGGAGGAACAATCAGCGGAGGAGGCAACAGCTTCTTCTGAAATTGAAGATTGGACAAGTTTTGGAGACGAAGATATTATGCAACATCACTCCTCTGTTCGCTCCTCTGAATCCGATAAATTTCCCTTTCTCGGTGACAAGGTTGCGGCGCCTTTTTTTTTCCTCTTTTTTTTTTTAAATAATAATTTTAGTATATTCTATCCTACTGTTATGATTATGGTTACTGTTGATTACTGATGTTTGTGCATTTTTTTTTTCTTCTTCGAATTAATTTCATGAATGCCTTTGCCTTTGCCACTGTTTGGAAGCATTTTGTATTGTGCATCAATTTAATTTAATCTAATAATTCTCTCCAATTTCATGTCCCTTGTGGTGTGATTCCATTTCCTTAATCTGCCTTCAGTAATTGAATTCTTGCTTCAGCTAAATACATTTCAATTCAGATTATTGCTTTTTAAAGCTTTCTCAGGACTTGTTTAGCCTTCAATTGAACTGCAGGAACCTCTTTCTGCTTTGGCTGCTGAATATCAATCAGGAAGCCCTATTTTGCTCGAGAAGATAAAGGTTCTTTACTTTCCGTGTCTTGTTTTTAGTTTTTACTGTCGTGCAAGTGCTTCACCAGCTTATTACTGACTCTTTTGCCTGTTTGTGCAGGTGCTTGGCGAGCGATATGATGCTATTAGGCGAACACGTGGAGATGGGAACTGCTTCTTTCGGAGCTTCATGTTTTCGTACCTTGTATGCCTTAGTTGTTCATATCTTTAACAAGAGCATGTTGGTGTGTCGTGTAATACTATACATTCTTGTTTGCTGCAACAGGAGCATATTTTGGAAACACAAGACAAGGCAGAAGTTGACCGTGTCAAAATTAACGTGGAAGAATGCAGAAAAACACTTCAGAGTTTGGGTTATGTTGACTTCACCTTTGAGGATTTTTTTGCGGTATGCCTATTCTGTGCGTTTTACTGCTTTACTATACATTGTTTCACGATTTTTTGTCAGTTCGTAAACTCTTTTATTATTCTGTTATGTCTGACAAACAACGCTGCTTAAGCATTTCCCTTTAAGAGAACCAATATCAAGACTAATTCCAGCAGACATATGATTAGGATAGCCTTATAGCTGATTCATAGTATCATGGTTTTCGAATATGACATTTGTATAACCACAAATCTGGGAGGGTCAGAATTCTGTTAATTTGATGGCCTGGAGTAATAATTCCATTATAGACCCTTTAAGCTTGCTTTTCCAAGTGAATGGTATAACCTATCTATTTTTTTTTTATTTTATTTTAACTGTTTAAGTAGATTTAGTTTAAATGTTTATCGAATCATGCCACTGGTGTGAAAGGGTTGTTTTTCAGATTAGCATTGGGGACAATGTAAAAGACATGAGAACACTACTACTCTCAAATATGAGGCACGGTTAAATGGAGGATATTTAATTGCAATCTTATAGTTTCATTTTGAGATGAGTAAAATAATAGCTTACAATTGGGTTTGCCTTTCTGTTTTATTATTTGGGATGAAAGGATTCCTCTACTTTTTTTAAACAACTTTTATTAGAGACTAACAAGGTTTTCTCTATATCTCATTGTACTAAATCTTTTGTTACCTCAACAATGTATGAACTACCACTGATACTATGGTGAAAACTTTTACAGTTATTCCTGGAGCAGTTGGACAGTGTCCTTTCAGGAAATGAAGCTTCAATAAGGTATAGTCCATCTTCCTTGGCGTTGTACTAAATCTTTGTGTAGTGCATGTACTTTAGTATCTTAAGTTCCATTCCTTATGCTTCATCACAAGCACTTTTCTTGTCAAACATGGACGAACATAGAGCAACTGTATTCCATGTGAAAATTTTCATCATAACTACCAATTAAATGACATATCTTGAATACATGCTAATAAATGCATTTTTCTGTTTTATTTCCCAGTCATGATGAGCTCATAAATAGGAGTCGAGATCAATCAATATCAGACTATGGTGAGTAACTTCAAAGACACAATGGTATTTTGCACTTCTCATAAATAGCAAAAATCCCTTGACATATTCTGTTGGTTAGTTGTCATGTTTTTCAGATTTGTGACTGCTGGCGAAATACGGAAACGCTCTGATTTTTTTGAACCCTTCATATTGGGATTAACAAATGCAACAGTGGAACAGGTTTGCTCAAAACTCAAACTTTCAAATGCTGTGAACATTAATATTCCCATTCTAATGCTGCAATCTGGTCTGGCATAGTTTTGCAAGTCATCTGTGGAACCTATGGGTGAAGAGAGCGATCATGTGCACATTACTGCCCTATCAGATGCGTTGGGTGTGGCAATTCGAGTTGTATACCTTGACCGCAGCTCTTGCGATACAGGTGGTGTTAGCGTAAATCATCATGATTTCATTCCTGCTGCTGCCAATCTCCCAAATTCTACTAGTGATGGTTCTGTGACCAAAAATCCCTTCATTACCTTGCTCTATCGTCCAGGGCATTATGATATTCTCTACCCAAAGTGATGCTCTTACCCACCCTGGTAAGCTAAACTCGAATCATTTTTTTTTTTTTTTTTTTTTTTTGCGAAACACCTTCAGTTTCAGCAGCCTATATAGGCAATCTGATGCTTTTCGTTGTGATTGGTACATTTTGGTAGTTTGCCGGTAATGAGGGATATTCCATAGCACCTGGACAGTTTCTTGAATAGTTTGTTTCTTCCTAAATGATACCTTGAACTATTTTTGAAAGGTATTTTGTTAATCGAATTTTCACTTGCATGTTTTGCAGGCTGTTAATAAATTCCTGTTAAATGGTGGGTGTATGCAATTTTAAGTGACTCATGGCGAGAAACATAATGTTGTAGGGCAAAGGCCTAACCTCATTTGCTTTATGCTGTAGCTTTTTCAAAATGCTGAAATGCTTCTGAACTGTGTGAGTGAGGACATAAATGCAAATTGCTTGAGAACAAGGGACAATCATCAGTTTCAATGTATGGATAGGGTAGGTCCTCATCTGGTCTTTAGTCATCTCTCTGAAATTGCATTGCTGAAGAGGGCAATGTCTGCTGATTCTTTTTTTTTTTTTTGGTTCTCTTTATGTTTTTAACTCTTGCCGCTACAACTTATAACCCCATATATAAAGGTACCAAAATTCTGCCATTTGCAGCCATTATTTTAGATTTAGGTATTAACAACTAATAAGAGCGAGATGTAGTAGCTAATTACCTCCTTCATATTTCCCTGCTTGTTTTTGCAAGTTGTAGGGTACTGGTTGCTAACTTCCTGTTAGTGAATAATGAGAGAAATTTGGTGGAATTTTAGAGTAGATGCAGTGATAGCTGTGGTTGTGGAGTATTGAGTGTTGAAATTGACTTAAGCAAATGAGGTTTGCCACCACCACGAATCTTCATTGCCTAGGACTGCCATCAGCAAAAATCACCCTAGTGGACTTCATGTTATTAATGTTTTCCAAGGTCTACGGTTTCTACCCTTAGAGCACAATGGATATAAATAGTTCAGTTACTGTTATTGCCAGGTGATCTTGGTCTCTCTATTCTGATCACTGTGCATCATTTAAGTTTTTAGGTTCATTAATCCTTAGTTCAGAGTTCTCTGTCTATCGCTGAAATGAAATCTAGAATCTCAGTTCTTTTTGTGGTTTGCACAATTCCTGTTCACTTTCCATGTCTTCATAAAGGTTTGGGGTCAATCAGCTAGTAGCAAGTAGCAACCGTCTATCCCAGCTTCTATCTTATATATATATAGAAAACCCTTACCTTAGCTGATTTTTTTTTTTTTTTTTTTTTTTTGATTCGGGGATTGGGGCATCCACCGGGTTCGAGCTGCCGTGGGGGATCGCCTTTTGGTGGGCATTCACCACCCAGGCACTTAGGCCTGGGCCCTTAGCTTCTACCTTGGGAGTTTAAACGAGGATAGGAAAAGAAATATTAGTTAATTAGAATTATCAGAATAATGATAATATTTTTTTTGTTTGAAGGTTTTAAACAATAAGAAAAAATAATAAACATTAAGGCTAAGATAATTATATTTTAAAATTAGATCAAAAAAAAAAATTATATTTTAAAATATTTTAATGTAGTAACGAGAGAATGTTTATAGTGAAAGAACAAAAAAAATATTTGAAAGAACAACTTATCTCTTATTTTTTTCTTTTTTTATCTCATTAAATAATAATAATAATAATTCCCCTTAGAGTTATTCTATTCTATCTGTCATCTAAACTAGACTAGTTACGATGATCATCAGCACAGTTAAGCATTTGACGTGTGAAATGTAACTTTCAGCAAATTGAAGGTATATTGCTAATCGTTTAAGCTAGGGTTCTTACAAACCCTTGTTCCAATACAAGTATTCACTAACAGATTGAAGTTGATGCTGCTTTTGTAAACAACAAAAATAGACCAACCTGGAAAATCAAGCTCTATTACAAAGCATAATTACACTTCGTTGTTAATTGACAAAGAGATATGGACACTGCATGTTTCTTAAGAAGGAATAATGATATATGGCATCAACATTGATTAATCTTTTCAAAAAATTTCAATTCAGAGCACCTTGGCTTATACATCGCAGCAAATACACATGGGTTGAAAAACCTCTACAAGAAAGAACAAATAGACAAAAAAAAAAATTTGTGCCCAAAAAGATGTGTTAAAGAGAGGTCTCCAAGACCTCAGTTAAAGACCCCTCAATTGCTCAGAAACTCCTATATCTGTTATGTATATATATTTTACCCCAAAATTTTGACGCTTCATTTGATGCTTCATTGCCTAACAGTTTCTGAATTTAGGCAAAACCCAAAGATATTATATCATATCAAGTTTGGTTTGGCTTATGCTTTGTTTTCCTTAAGAGACTTCTCAAATGCAGAAAAATGTATTTGTTTTCAATCCGCCACCCCATTGTATTGAATTGACTTTGGGAAGCACCGATTTTCAATTACTCAGCTCTAATAGGTTAGTGCCGAAGTGGCTACTTTAGTCAGACTCCTTCCTAGTACCTGAAGAAGCATCTCCATTTGAAGAATCCTCCTTATTTGCCAAATTTGGTGCGCCTCCTGGATGATTCTCCTCATGGTTGATGGATTTAGGTTTTCCAGGTTTCGTTCGAACATTAACCCCCATCGGAAAGGGCACCTATACAAGGGGAAAAAAAATAAAAAAAAAAGGGGGGGGGGCGGGGAGGGGGAGGGATCAGTTTGAGATCACTTGCATTAGCTTCTCTTCTTTTTACACAGGAAATATGGTTTTCTAGTTAGAAATTTGAAGCCCATATTAAAGAGCCATTGTAATGGAAAGTATTTTAAGTAGAAAATTTACAATTACAAGTTCTGCAGGCTTCTCTAGAATATATTTCATGTTCAGGCAGATAAGGAATATGCAATTTACTGCTAACCAACACTAATGTGGCTTATTGTGTGGTATTATACCTGATCACCAGCATTTGGACCGTCAGTGTTGAAAAGTATGGGGCGGCACCGCTTATCCTCATTCATCAAGCTTGAATTCTGGAAATGTGCAATAAGGGCAGGCTTTCCTTGTATGCGGGCATATGCAAGTGATGCTACCTTTTCGCTATTGAACTTCTCCCATTTCTTTCCATTAAATGCCTGCCACAATTAAATTTTCTTTTAAGCTTGGGTCTTCATAAATAATATACACTCTTGGAGGCTTTGCTTAGGCAGAACTAACCTGATAGAATGGAATTATCTGGTTTGGCTCAGTCATATTGATGAATGCATATCCCACATTGCATTTATTCTGCAAAACAAGTCAAATGATACATTCAAATTCCAGTGAGTAAATGGTATCAAGTCTGGCTCTGTCCAAAACCCTAAATTCCTGACCTTAAATTTAGAGGCTATCTATCTCAGACAAAAATGCACTTGCCTTGAAATCAATTGGAAGATAAATGAAATCATATGTTCCTTTATGGTGTTCGTCAATTGCAGCCAAGAGCATTTTTGAGGTGTACCTGCCACCACAAGTTTAATCATTTAAGAGGAATATTTAGCAACAATTCAATGGAAATGTCTGTTCAACCCTAATCTTTAGAGTCTAATCAAATCATAGTATTTCAAGATCACTGGGCATTTCCTAAGTACTGAAATTTTCATGATTTACACATTAAACATCAGTAAAATATAGTTACAATGATAATTAAATGGAAATTAATAGGAATATGGTTAAAGAACTGAAGTTAGGCACCACATACTTGTTAGGAATATTCTTTATCATAAGAGTTGTTCTGCTGTCTTCCCCTCGCAGTAAGCGATCTATATCAAGTTCATACAGTTTCTTGTCTGTCTGATGGATATTTCCTTCATTTCTTCGGCTCCTAGCACGTTCATTTGGAGAATCGAATGAATTGGTCATGGGACTCATTTGGCCCCTGCCAGGAAAACCTGGTGATCTCTGATGGTGTGAGCCTACATTTTTAGGGGTAATTGACAGGCCCATATAGTTTCCAGCAGTATGAGGGAACATATTAGGAGAGAGAAGTTCCATAGAGTGCAGAGAGTTATTAGAAATTGTCAAGGTCCCAAGAGAACCTGGATGAAAACCAGTCTCAGGAGATTCCCCTGCATAACCATGTCGCCTATGCCAGAGAGAAGGATTGACAGTTGGGGCTGATCCCACATGGTGGTTACTTACAGGTAAGACAGTGCTTAAAACAGGAGGTGTTGCTCTAGGAGGTACGTGAGGCCATGTTGCGGGATGAGCAATGGACATTCCATTGACAGATGATGGTGAGTTAGGCCACATCATGCCTGGAGACTGCGAGTGATAGGAGTTACCCCATGAATAAGGATGTCCAGGAAGAGAAGAGCATCCATTAATGGCAGATCCAAAACCTGAAAAGAAATACAAAGATGAGGTAGATAAATAAAAAATTGAACTGACTACTATATGATAATACCGGCTTCTCTCTGATAGACAAACACAGCAATTTAACACACACAGCATCCAAACATTCTAACTTCATTGTTAGACCTTGAAGCTAGTGAAATAAACTCACACAATACATCTTCACTTCAGAGTTACCACTACACGGAATGAAACTGTGGTAAGAATGGGGGCAGAATGGTTGTTGTGATATTTCTAGTTCTAAAACAGTACAGAATGGCATCAAATTGAGGCCCCCACTTAAATCAGAACTTATCCCAACTAAGAATTGTGGGTAGAAAATATTTGGAAGTGGACAATTGCAACAGCCTATCTAACGCATACTGGAAAATTTAGCTGACTTTTGAGAATAAAGAAGATGATGCAAATTAGCAAGCTTAACTTTCAGTCAGCCAATTCACTGTTGTTACCTTTTGACCATATGGTTAGCTTTTATCCCCCTCTTTTTGGAAAAAAAAAAAACATTTGAAAAAGGCAATATCTCAAGTAAAAAGAAGTTAATTTATTATCGCAATTACCTTTTTCTGGTATGTTGTGAAGAGAGGTTTATCAAGCACACTTTTCTTATTATTTCTATTCATTTTTATCAGACAGAAAGTAGTAGAAAGTATGTTCTTTGGAAGCCAAAAATTGAAACAACCAACCAAGTAAAATGCATTTTAAATAAATTGCACTCAATTGATCCATTAGGCTTACCTCCATCATTGAATTCAATTGAGTTCCCATTTGAGCTAATTCTTTGTAACGGCCTGTTGTCGATTCTTTCATGTGGCTTTGGACTCATGTTCACAGACATGCTGCCAGGAGAATTAAAGCAGACAACACTCTGTAAACCATCATGATAGTCTGGAAGTGAATGAGGATGAAAATTTGGTGAGCCTTGAATATCAAATTTTGATCGACCCTGTGAGCAACCAGGCTCAGCAAGACCAATTTGATTGCCAGCTGAGTCAGCTCTCAAAAGAGAGGACAAGCTATTTGGAAAACTAGATGAAATTCCATGATGAAATGTAGATTCCAGAAATTGGACTTGTGTAGGAGAGGGTAATCCCAATATAGTCCCACTATCCATGCCATTGGAAATAATTGTGCCACGTGAAACTGCTCCTGTTAACAATGCTCCATGAGAAAACTTGAACAATAATATTCAATAAGCAGGTTCACTTATAAGTGATTCGCATACCAGGAAACCCAGTAGATGAATTACTGGGAGGGCTATTCTGCTTCACATAAGGGCCACACTCATTTTGTTCCAACTCAGGAGGAATCAGTTGCAAAAAACTGCAGCTCAGAAAGACACAGTTTAGTGATGAATTTAAAGCAAGTGCTACTTCCAGGGAAAGATAGAAAGCAGTTATTGTGCAAATGTTGACAACAAGAAGTAAGCAAAAAGAGTAGCCCTTAGCCTTGCTCAGGTGGTAGATAAATTCGGTTGGCTTATGTCTAATGTTGAAAGTGTAAAGAAATTTGACCAAGAAAGGAAAGGGCATTTCTCCTTAGAACCAGTTTATTACCAAAACAGTAAAATTTCATTCCACCTAAATGAGGAGAAAGAAATATTTCTGCTCTCGTCCACCAACATTTGGAAATATTTCTGCGCTTACTCACCAAAACTTGAAATAACTCAACCAGGAAAAAAAAGGAGGAAACAAAAACATGGAAGAAAACAAATGCAGAATAATTCAGTTGGAGAATACCGTCTTGTACCCCCAGAATGGCTTAGCTCAAGCTTAATCCGTTTCCCTGCTATATCAGTCCTGTTCAATGCACGAAGAGCATTCTCAGCAGCTCTAACATCATAAAACTCAATAAATTTTTCTTCACTTCTGTTTGGGGTCTCACGAATCTGCATTGGCAGTGCAACATGAGTTCATGCTTTCCTCACAATACCTTATCTTTTACATGTTAAAAGTTAATATACTCACCTGCTTAATTTCTCCATACATGCCAAAAATCTGATGAAGTTCATCATTTGAAATGGAAGCATAAAGATTGGAAGCAACCAGAGTCCCCTGATTAATATCTTTTTCTGAGGGGTTGTCCTGACAGAAGTAACAATAAATGAAAGAGCTGTGCAACAAGATTTATGCACATATATCAAAAACCCAAAGCATCCTAAAGAATAGAACTGCCATTCTGGTAATTACTAGAACAATGAAAGGTTAAGAAAGGCAGTCATACATCAGGAAGGACTTCTAGAAGCTTACCTTGGGGATAGAATAATGAATGTCAAGTTTCCGACGCCTAAGTGGTGTATCCTGGAGTCCTTCCTTGGCAGTGCTTGCAGCTCTAATATCGTAATAGGATATCATAACAAAACCACGATGCTTGCAGGATGTATAAAGAGTGCGGATATCTCCATATTGCTGCATGTTCAATGTAAGAAGTGAGCACAATGTTCATACAAGACAAATAGCCCGTGCAAAAAACATGCATGAACCACAAATTAAAACAATAAAAGGCATAACACACACCTCAAATAGGGCTTTTAACTCAGAATCTTCAACATTGCTATTGATGTTTCTTACGAAAAGTGTCCTAGAAGGTTGCTCACCAAAAGGATGCTCTCCAGCTATTGATCCATTTCTGAACCCTGGCTGCCCATTAAAAATTCCTCCGGGAAAATCAGTATCATTCTGTGCCGAAGAAGCATCATCTCCCAAATCCAATCCACCAACACTGCTAAAAAAGTCTAACTCTTCCACATCATCTCTGCCAATAGGTTGGATGATCCTGTCCACCTTATCAGTCATCCCACTAAACAAGTCTTCATCAGTTGGGAGAAGATTTCCAATTGTTTGAGCCTCAATTTCTTCAAGGGATTCAAAAGGTTCCTCTTCCTCAAAGTGGGAGGCAACAGTATCAACAGAATGGCCACATGGAACATTGTTTGAAGATGATCTCACTGCATCAGAAAGAGAATGCCTATAGTTAGATGAGCAAGCAATATCCTGGAGGAAACTTAGAGGTCAAACTAGACGTTGATGAATTCTCATGTGGCATATCATTTGATTTTAAAGCACAATTTAGCGCATATGTGTACATTGTGAATGAATCTATGTAAATTTTACTTAAAGGAGCACTGACTAGGAGAAAGGATCAAAGGACCATACACTTTCGATTAAATAATTCTGATAATGATCTTGAGAAAAGACTATGCTTGTGCTGAGTTGCTATAGTGTCAACTTTGCCACCTTCAAGATAAGATGTGGGCTGTACATTCAAACTGGATCTTATCTCTGGTTCCTCGACCACAGGTCTCAACAAAGCTGAGGACTGTCTCACTGCTCTCTCTGTTCCCACCACATGCCTACCTAAGCTATGATTTAATTTTTGATCCCACGTTAAGAAAGACTGCTGAAGTTCAAATGACTTTGCTGACTGACATTCCATAGCTCCGAGATTTTCCAGGGTTGACTTGGTAATTGATTTCCCAGTGGCTGTTCAAGCAATTATGTCAAATTTAGTGAAAAAGAGAGCAAAACAAAATTTAGTGAAAAGAGAGCAAGAGATATGTGTTCCCTCTGCATCTTTCTTTCTTTTTTTTTTTTTTTTTTTTTTTTTTTTTTGCAACTCAATATTCGCAAATACCTGTGCCATGTAAAATCTGTAATTATATCCTTACCCGGTTGACATAGTACATTTAATGAAATTATTAAAAAAGCTCATGGCAATAAGCGTTGACAAATATAAAAAGATTTGTCAACTAACCATAGATTTAACGTGCTTGTGATGAAAATAGTTGGTAAATTTGAAGCTGATTACCCTTCCAGTAACATTAACTTATGTTATATCATAGATCACATTAATATTGTTCTTACTGCAAGGTAAATTGGAATATATATCCTACTATGCAAGTCTGGAACATAACCAATGGAGATGTGAGAAGAAAAAAGGCTTATAAGTTTTAACAGGTTGAACATGAAAAAAAATTTCAAATTATGTTTATGCTAACATTATCCGATATTGCAACAACTTCAAGTTCAATAAATTTTTATTCAAAGTCAAAAAATAAAGTACACAATCACACAAGCAAACAAACACTTACCGTAGTGATCAGAGATGGTGTCCGACTTCCAAAATCCAACCTGCCTCTTCAGGATGAAAAACCAAAGAAAAAAAAGAACAATTTCAAAAAACACAAGAATTAAAAAAAAAAAAAGTTGTTGAACTTAATTATGAGCTAAAGCAATACACGAACCCTAAAAAAACATATCAGTAAACCATACAATAGAAATATAATTGAAAAGATGCGAGGTAATTGCAGGTGACAAGTACCTCAGTAGGATCGCCAGAGAAAATACTAGGTAATTCCATTGGATCAGATGGCATAATCATTGACAATGATTCTGACTAAATAACAATAAAAATTCTATGGCGGGCCTATTGCTGCATGCACACCTTTATAATCTCTCCTTTTTTCCTCTTCAGGCTCCACCAATGGAAAGTCTGCAAAGCAGAATTTGGAAGGTAATTGAAACACAACATATTCAATAAAAAAAAAATTGTGAAATACTGCATCAAAAGATAAGAATTACAACTTGCCTCTATCATTACCTTAAAAATATATAAATATTTATATATATTGCATTTAATTCGCATCTCAAGTTGGAATTTATCGGAAAGCAAAGCAAAAACCAAAATCAACATATAAGAATATAAATGCAGAGCTTATCTTCCACACCAGAATTATACAAAATCGTTTATTGATTGTTCACGCAGATCACCAAAACTTTCCAATTTCAGGTGCGCGCGCAAAATCTCTATAGCTAGATTTTCTTCTAAAACAAAAACATATTCAGACTTCCAAATTTGGAAGATTGAACGAAAGCAAGTAACCAGAGATTAATTCAACAAAACAATCAAACAAACCTGAATAATCAATTATGTAACTGAAAATTGAGAGCGAGGGAGAGACGAGGCGGACATAAGCAAGCCAAAGAGGAATTTAAACAGAGTTGACGCTGGAATAAATTACGCCATAAGGCAAGGAAAATTGATTGCATAAGCTCTCATCTTGGTATCTGTGCCTTGTAAGATCCTCCAAACCCTAACTTGATTCTTCTCTTTTTCCTGCATTGCACGTTAACTTCCACCACCTCTTCCTCCTTTCTTTACTTCTCCAATTTTATTATTATTAATATTATTATTATTATTAAATCTTTAGTATTCTCCCTTTTTTAAAAAAAAAATTCTCTCACTTCAGCCGTAGAATTATCCGTCGGAATCAATGGAGTTTCCGGCGAAGGAAAATTCTCCGGCGAGATTGCGAGCCTTCTCTCGCCAGAGATAGGTGACGTGAGAGAAAATCAATGTGCCTGTTTTTCTATAGTTAAAACGGAGAACCGTTTATTGACAAATACTGACCAGACCGACTCCTACAAACACGATATATATATATATAAATATTTTGGTCGGTATTATGTGGTTGAAAAAACCGTTAAAACTGTTTAACGGCGTCAACTACAAATCCGTTTTGTGGTCTGAGTGAAAAAGAAGAGCATCTTTCGGCTCGGAGCTGTGTTAGATATCTCTGTGTGTGTCTCTAACGCCACGCTGGCATTTTTCGAGCCAGTTAAAAGTTGATTATTGAATCTGCCGAATGTACATATTGAACCCAAGTTTTGTCATAATTTTATATTCAATTTCTATTGTTTTTAAGTCAAATTAATTTTTTTTTAAATTATGCTACATTAAACTTTTAGAACATCTTCAATCCACTTTTTATTTAACTTAAACTTTTTATTATAAAGAGTTAATGTAAAAATAGGATTTCAACTTATCTCTAAATTTAAATTATATATTAGAGCATCTCCAATAAACTCTTTATTTAAGTAAAATTATTTATTTTAAAGAGTCAAACCAAAAAAAATGGTCTCCAATACACTCTCTATATTTTTATTTTAGAGTAGAGAGTTGGTTTAGCTCTCTACATGTATAGAGCCAAATCTCACTCTCTACTCTAAAATATTTCAATTTCTCATGTAAAATATTAATTGATGTTTATCTATTTATTGAAAATAATTTTCTCTTTCATCAAATGAAAGAAAAAAATTAAATAAATAAAGGAAAATTTTGTAAAAAATAAAGGAGAAAAAAATTAAGCATTAATGTTTATTGGATAAAGTAAAATGAAGATTAAAAATATCAAGAATCTATTGGAGTTGTACAAATTTCTTCACTCTTTATATTTAAAAATTCCTTGAGATGCTCTTTATTGAGCAAAAGATGCTCTTTTAAATAAAAAGTACTATTAGAGATACTTTTAGAGACTGAGTTTAAAATTCACTCTCTATACTAAAATTAATTAATACATCTCTGTTTTCTATATATATCTTTATTTTCTATTGACTTCTTTTATTACCTAAAATTTTTTCCTCTTTTTTCCCACAATATTCAAAAATTAAAATTAAATGCTTCTAGGATAAAACAAAATGAAGAGTCAAATATAAATAGTGCATTGAACTTAAATAAAATTATTTACTCTTTATATTGAAAGATTCTTAAGATTCTCTTTATTACATAAAATATGTTCTTTATTTTAAAGAGTATCATTGGAGATGCTCTTAATAAGTATAATAAATTCTATAATTGTTTTAGAACATTTAATTCTATAAATTAAAAAATTAATATTAACAATTAATTAATAAATAAAATGGATAATTTTTTAATAAAATATATATTTAATCTGATTATAAAATTTTAAAAGTTTTTCAATTTCCACAATAATTTCTAAATTTTTTTGAATCTTAAAAATTTTATAATAAAATGATTTATATTTCAAAAAAATTACCAATTGTATTCGTTAATAAAAATAATAAATTAATAATTAACCCAAAATTTTTAATTTTAATGGTTGAATAAAAAAATTTAAATTTTTAAACCTATATATGGGGGTGTAAATAAGTTAAGTCGAGCTAAGTTTTGGCTAGTTCGAACTTAGTTCATTTATAATCGAGTCAAGTTCAAGCTGAACTTGCTATGCCACTTGGTGTTCACAAGTTGTTTACAAGCTTAAATGAGCCTAAAAAATTTTTTAAAAAATGCAAACTACAAATAATAAATTATATATTAAAAAATTAAAAATAAATTATTTAATAAATAAATTATAATATATTTAATAAAAAGTTATGATTTTTTTTACAATAAAAATATATGTATTAGATATCTAGAATCAAATTACCAAATATTAAAATTACGAGTTGATTTACGAGCTTTACAAGTTCAACTTTATATAGTTTGAATTTAGCTTATTCAAAATCAAAATACAAGTTAGAACAAACTTATATTGCGTCGAACATCGAGTTGCTCACAAGCAGTTTGGTTTATTTATAGTCCTACTTACACAATAATTGATGAATAAATTTTTTATTCAACTATTGAAATTAAATGTTGGGACAATTATCAATTTATTATTTATATCAACAGATAAAATTAGTCATTTTTTTGAAATATATATCATTTGATTGTAAAAAATTTAAAATTTAAGAATAATTTAAAAAAAAATTATTTCATAGGTGTAAAATTTTTAAAACTTTTTATAATTATGTTATATATATTTTTTAAAATAACTATTAATTTTATTTTTTAGTTAGCCTTTAAAATTATTTTTTTATTTATATGACTTTATTGTACCGACCAAATGTTTAATATATTCTAATTTGACAAAGGAGAAGTCTAATTTTGCTCATGATGAAAAGGTCTAATGTAAAATTAAAGCAAAATGTGAGAGTTCAATTTGCATCTTTCACCTTATTGAATAGTAAATTCATGAAATGGCTGTAATGGCCTCCATCCTTCAATTGTTATATTATGGACCCCTGTCCATATTGCATTATGGACCAAGGGTCATCATACATGTGAATAATAAAAGAGTGTTTTTTTTTTATGCGCAGGTCTCATTCTTCTTCTTCTTCTTTTTTCCAGCTCTAAGTTTTATTTATTGAACAGTCATTGAACTTCCAACTCCAACTTCAAGTCTTCTTCTTCTTTTTTTATTTGCAGCGTCAAACATTTTTTCATACTAAAATGTCCTTTTTTTTTCTATGTTAAACTTTGTTTTAATTAGTTAATTTATCTTTATACTTGTAGTAATTAATAAGTTAATTGATTAAAACAAAAATGAAGTTCATTGATCTTCACTTGTATGTTCATGAGAATCAATGAATTTGCAGGTGAAGATCAATGAATTTGCAGGTGAAGATCAATGAATTTGTAGGTGAAAATCAATGAATTTACAGGTGAAGATCAATGAATTTGCAGGTAAAGAACAATGAATTTTCAGCAAATTCATTAACATTGCCTACAGATTCAAATGAATATGCAGGTAAAGATCAATGAATTTGCAGGTCAAAATCAATAAATTTGTAGGTGAAGATCAATGAATTTGCAAGTAAAAAACAAAGAATTTACAGCAAATTCATTAACATTTGCCTACAAATTCAAATAAATATGCAGGTGAAGATCAATGAATTTTCAGGTCAAAATCAATGAATTTGTAGGTAAAGATCAATGAATTTGCATCAAATTCATTGATGTTTACTACAGGTTCACATTCAATTTAATCTTTATTTAATAACACATGAAATTCCAATCAATAACACATGAATCATTCCATTACAACTAATGAATTTACATGCACAAACTAACAAATACAACAAAATCAGTGAAAGTCCAATCTAAAAAATACAAAAAGAAGAAGAAGAAGAAGTAGAAGAAAATGAAGAAGAAGAAGGAGCAGTTGTGTACACTGATCTTGTTATTGTCTGTTGGCTTACCTTTTTGCTTCTTGTTTCTTGATCTTGTTTCTTTTCAAATTTGATTTCCATGAAAAAAAAAAAACTCAGAGATTGCATCAATGGTGAGGAAAGAAAAAGAAGGATAAGAACAAGAAGATGCAATGAATGAGAATCGAGAACAAAAATACATAAATATTCAAATTTGATTTGAATGAGATAAAAAAAAAGCCAGAGTGTGAGGAAAGAAGAAGAAGAAGAAAGTGCAAAAAAAGAAGAACAGGAGCGTAAAAAAAAAAAAGAACGCGAGCTTAAATCACACATGTGCACACACAGTATCATGGACAGGGGTCCATGATATAATTTGCGTCCATCCTCCATGTGTCATTTACCTTCATACTACGATAATTAGTTATTTTATCAACGAAATGTCATAAAATTGGTAACATACTAATCAAATTAAGCATAACTAGTCGTTAATTCGCGTTTTGCGTGAATAGTATATATATATAACTTAGAGTTGGAATTGGAAGTTCAATGACTGTTCAATATATATATATCAAATTAATTAATTAATTAAATAATTTAAAAAATTAAAAAATTAAAAAATTAAAACTATAATTTAATTAAATATAAAAATGAAAACTTAAAAATTATTGTAATAATTTTATATTACTGTTTTTTATTAAAAGTATATATATATTTTCAATATGTATAGTAATAATAATAATTGAATAAATAAAAGAAAAGAAAATTAAAAAATTGTTAAAAAAAGAATTTTTTTTTTAGTTAAAATAAAAGACATATTTTTGATGGAAAGGAAAAATAATATTTTTATAATAACCTGAACTTTATTATTTTAAAATTATTTAATTGAATCGAGGAATTTGCAGTGTTAATAAAAACTTAATATTTTAATTATTATTAACTAGTGAAAATTCAATTTGATTAATTATATTAAATAATATTGTAGTATTTTAAAGATATTAATTAGTACATTTAAAAATATATTTCAATATTTTAGTGTATATATATATATACACTTTAGTGTATGTGTATGTATATGTGTATATATATATATATGTATATATATATATATATGTAGGTATATATATCTATACTTTATGAACATGTGGTAGAGAAATTTTTTCAATTATTTTATTATTATTATTATTATTTTTAAAAGAAATAAATATATACACATGTGCAAAAAAAAAAAAAAATCCCTTTCATTTCCCTTCTCTTTCTCTTTCTCTTTCTTTCCCCTATTCTTTTCTTTCCCTTCTCTTCTCTTCTTCTTCGTGCGATTTTTCTTCCCTGTGCGTGCTGGAGTGCTAGCTTCCTCCCCT
>CATIWK010226045.1:0-20324 GCA_949634005.1 Mallotus japonicus
TTCTTATGAGAAAACCTCTCCTTTGAAGTGATTTTGCACATCAGTAGTTTCAAAACAACTTGATTGCACACTTGGAACTTAGAACTTGTATTTATGAGCTTGTAAGGATCGAATTCTTGTTGCTTTCTTCTAAATTTGAAATATAAATATCTAAAGTTCTTCTTGCCACAAAGGAAAACTCCATAGATTCCCTTGAAAGAAGTAAAGTACTGCAGCTCTCTCTCAAATAATAAATCTAAATAGTTCTCATTCTTCATGCTAGGAATGAAATCTTCAAAGGTATTGTTGACCTTGTAAGGCATTTCAACAACATCTTCAAATGGATCTTTATATAGCTTAAAAGTTTGCAAAATAAATTTCATCACATTAGAAAAAGAAAGATTAGAATTGTTAGTATAATCATAATGAATAGCCATCTCCTTATCCTTCACAATGCTCTCAATCTCTAGTTTCCTCTTTTTGTGCACAAACTTCTAATTTTTTCTCTTTATCGTGCATATACTCTTCATGATCACAATATGCACTCTTGACAACTCCTTAACTAGTTAATCCTTCTACAAGATCACTAGATTGCTCAAAACTTTGTGAACACTCCTTATTAGCTTCAATGACATGAAAATTTTCGTTAAAATCTCTTTCAAAAATTTGCACTTTCTCATCAATTTCTTTACTAGGTGGCACACACTTGCCGTTATCTTCAACTTCTTGCGATATTTCATCAAGGCTTTTAGCATTATTTTGCTCCAACACTACAATTTCTTCATGAACTATTTCCTCTTCAAAACCAATGTTCACACTTTCTTCATTCACCAAATCATGAATGTTGTCATTCACTTTGATAGCATGATCATCTACTTCAATGCATAATTGCTTTTCATATTTCTCACCTTGCTCACTCAACCCATTTTTAACACTCAACTTATTAATTGAGTGTTAATTAATTGAACTGTGTCCATTAATTGAAGAATTTGCTGCCATTTTTGGATGTTTATTGGATTCTTCCGCTAGGATTGCTCTTCCTGAACTAGACATGCAGTTTCCCAATAAACTATGCGCATTCTTCGACATGCCTCCAGATGCGATTTATTCTTATGCGCATAATCTTGAGACTGTTAGCCTAGCTGCCCTGATTATTGCTTGTAAGACCAAGGATAAGAATAGTGCTGCTAGGACTAGGATGATTTCCTTCTGCCTTTATGCCCAGTTTCTACTAGTTTCTTCCCGTGGAGATGCTGATACAAGAATAGTCAGCAGTTTAGAACAAGTAGAGGCTGGAGCAAACCTAATGCCTATTATACTTGCTGAAACCATTGTTGGTTTAAATCATTTTAAGACTCAGAATCGTCTCTCTGGCAATCTGCTTCTCCTTCAGGTATGTAATCAGAATCTCTTTCTTTTTCTTTTTCTTTTATGCCTTAATTTTTGCCTAAGTCGCCCTTTTGGGTTTTCAACTTAGTAGGCATGCTCTAATTTTTGCCTAAGCTGCCCTTTCGGGTTTTCAACTTAGTGAGTTTTTTTTTTTTTTTTTTTTACAGGAGAAGTTGAGTTTGCTTAATTTTCTTGCCAACACTCTGACTTATCAGTCTCATCAGTTACAGTCTCATCCTCTAACAATCAAGGACTTCCATGCTATCGATCATTGGATTAACTGGATGAAGAACCTTATAAATTATGAGATCACTTGGATCTTCCCATGGTGGAAACTCAAGTATGTGACTGTTAGCTTATATGGCTGCTGTGTTCCCATTTCTGGATTGTGCTTTTCTACTTTCATCTCTCCTTCACGACTCTGTCGCCAGTATGGACGTTGCCAGTACATCGTCACTGTCTTGACTGATTTTGAAGGCTTTCCTTTGAGGCAAAATTTTTCTGGACAAAGTCAATAGTTTATGGCCTCGTAGGACTCTTGAACGAAATCTAAATCTGGATGCTGGAGTGACCACTGATGACAACTACAAGACTTGGGTTGTATTGCAGACTGTAGAACCACCGGGATATGCTAGATACAAGAGAGTTCAAGCCTGACATGATGAGTCTCAAAAGAAGAAACGAAGAACATAGCTTAGAAAACATAGTCTCATAGATCTAGTTCTTAGACTTTTTATGTTTTATTTTCTGTTCTAGTACTTATGCATAATGATCAAGATAGAACATGTGTTCTAAACACAAATTCTATTTTAATTCATTTATTAGGGCAAAAATGAGTACATTTGTTACATCATATAACATAACTCCTATTATTAGCTAGTCCTTGTAGATTTTCTAACTGAACATTTTTCACTCACTTTTATTCCCTAATTTTTGTCTGACTAGCCCTTTGCGGGTTTTCTAATCAGCGGGACCATTCTTTTATTTTTCCCTAATTTTTGCCTACCAGCCCTTTGTAGGTTTTTTGGACAGCGGGAATGTCCTAACTTTTGCTTGACCAGCCTTTTCAGGTTTTTTAGTCAACAGACTCTTATTCTTTATCCTTCTTTTTATTTAAAGATAGTATTTCTTGAGACGATCCAGGTTAATTGGCTTCGTGAACTCGTTCCCCTCAAGATCTGAAATCTTTACCGCTTCTTTAAGCAAGACTACCTTAACCAGGTATGGCCCTTCCCAATTGGGTTTGAATTTCCCTCTCGGATCAAACACCATTACTCTTGACTGTTTTAACACCATATCCTCAGCCTTGATCTTTCCAAGCTTAACCCTTTTATTGAAAGATCTGGCTATTTTCTTTTGATAAATCTGAGTATGGAATAAAGCATCCATCCTCTTCTCATCCAAGGACGTAAGGTGCTCATATCTCTTTTATGCCCATTCACTCTCGGGAGTTTTAACTTCCATAACCACCCTTAAAGACTTGATCTCAGTCTCTATTAGCAAAATTGCTTCACATCCATACACCAATGAGAATGGAGTTTGGCCTGTTACTGTTCGTGCTGTTGTTCTATATCCCCATAAGGCAAGAGGAAGATGCTCGAACCAATCTTTGTAGGTTTTAACCATCTTAGAAAGAATTTTCTTCACATTCTTATTTACTGCTTCAACTGCTCCATTAGCCTGAGGTCGATAAGGTGAGGATTTATGATGCTCAATCTGATACTTTTGTAGCAACTCTACTGTCTCTGCTTGGAATTGAACCCCATTATCTGTCACAATATGATGTGGAACCCCGTATCTACAAATGAGACTCTTCTCTATAAATCTTGCCATCTATTTTTCCTTCAGGGTGCCAAATGACTCTGCTTCTACCCATCTAGAGAAGTAATCAATAGCTACCACTATGTACTTATGTCCATTTGATGCAGTAGGCCTTATCTCCCCTATAATGTCTATTCCCCATGCTGCAAAAGGCCAGGGAGATGTCAAACTATTCAGCACTGTAGGTGGTAGATGCTTCAAGTTCCTATGTATCTGACACTGGTGACATTGTCTTACTATTCTAATGCAATCCATTTCCATGCTCATCCAATAGTACCCTTGTCGCATAATCTTCTTTGCCAAGATAATCCCATTCATGTGAGATCCACAAACTCCGGCATGAATTTCTTTCATTACCTCCTCTACTTTTTCTTTCTTAAGACATCTTAACTGCATACCATTCATCATCCTTTTATATAACACTCCATCATGACTTGCATAATTACGTGCAAGAATACGAAGAGCATATTTGTCCTTTGAGGTTGCCTCGTCTGGATACTTACTCTCTTCTATGAATTTCTGAACATCATAAAACCATGGTTTCTCTTCCGGTCATATCTGGGCATTCATTATTTGCTCACTGCTATAATATGGGGCTATTGCTGTCATTATCACCAAAGGTTTCTTAATCAATCCAGTTGGACTATCCCACATTGAAGAAAGAGTTGCCAATGCATCTGCCATCTGATTCTCATCTCTCATCAAGTGAATGAAGAAACATTTATTGAAAATTTTTACTAAGTCCCTCAAAGAGCAGACATAAGGTTTTAACCTTTCTTTCTTTACTTCCCACTCTTCATTAGCCTGACTAATGACTAATAAAGAATCTCCATAAACTAGGAAATCCTTTGCTCCAGCTGCTAAAACTGCCTCTATCCCATAGATACATGCTTCATATTCTGCCATATTGTTTGTGACCTTGAAATCCAGTTTCTTGGCCATGGGAACAGTTTCTCCTTCTGGTGTAATCAGGATTACTCCTAATCCTGCCCCTTTGTTGTTTACTGCTCCATCAAGGTACAACTTCCACTCTCTGCATTCTGTCACTGCTAGGTTTTCTTCAGGATCTAGATTCCACTGTTCGTCCCCTTCTATTGCATTTTAAGCTAAAAACTCTACTACAGCTCTTCCTTTGATAACCTCTGTAGTGATGTACTCTATGTCAAACTCTGTCAGCAACACTAACCATCGAGACATCCTTCCAGTCAGAGTGGGTGCTTGAAATGGATACCTTAAAGGATCTATTCTTGAAACATCTTGTATTTTATATGACTAGAAATAATTCCTTAATTTCCTTGTAGCATAAATCACGATCAGACAGGTTTTATCTATCAGGCCGTACTTCTCTTCATATGGCAAGAACTTCTTACTGAGGTAATACACTACATGCTCTATCCCTTTTGGTCCTTCCTGTGCCAACATTGCCCCTATTGCTTTCTCTTCTAAAGCTAAGTACAAAACTAGAGGTTTCCCTTGTCTGGGTGGTTTCAAAACTGGTGGACTTGTAAGGTATTCCTTGATCTTGTCAAAAGCTTTATGACACTCCTCATTCCATTTCACAGGTTGATTCTTTCTTAAGAGTTTAAAAATAGGATCACAAATAATTGCAAATTTTGCTATAAACCTGCTGATGTACTGTGGTTTCCCAATAAACCATTTTACCCCTTTCTCCATTTTCGGTATAGGCATCTTTTGAATAGCTTTGATCTTATCCGGATCCACTTCAATTCCTCTCTGGCTGACTATGTGCCCAAGCAGTTTTCCTAAAGTTACCCCGAAAATACACTTCTTTGGATTAAGCCTCAGATTGTATTTCTCAATTCTGGCTAAGAGTCCAAGGCTTCGAAGTGTCCTTCCCTCGTTTCTGATTTGATCATCATGTCGTTTACATGGACCTCTACTTCCTTGAGCATCATGTCATGAAATAACGCAGTTGCTGCTCTTTGATAAGTTGCTCCTGCATTCTTTAATCAGAAGGGCATTACCTTATAACAATAAGTTCCCCATTCTATAATGAAACCAATTTTAATTTTATCTGTAACTGCCATCATTATTTGGTTATAACATGAAAACCCATCCATGAAAGAATACATTGCACTAGATGTTGTACTATCAACTAATACATCGATATGCAGTAGAGGAAAGTCATCTTTAGGGCATGCTTTATTCAAATTTCTGAAATCCACACACATTTGCACCTTACCATCCTTCTTAGGAACTGGCACTATATTTGCTAACCATTGAGGATATTTAACTATATCAAGGAAATTAGCTTGGATCTGTTTATCAATCTCTTCCCTTATCTTTTCTGTCCATTCAGGTCTTAATCTGTGAAGCTTTTGTTTAACTGGCCTAATGTCCAGATAAGTTGGAATGTATTGTTTGCAATTTCCCTATCTAAACCTGGCATATCTTCATAGGACCAAGCAAATACTATCTTTCTTTTGGTTAATATTCTCTCAAAATTTTCCCTCTCTTCAGGAGTTATATTATGTGATATAGAAATGTTCTTTGGATTATCATTTGTGCCCATGTTAAATGAATTTAATTGAATAGAATTAATGTCTAGCATGCACATACGATCAGTAGCAAAATGTACAGAACCATCAGGATAAACATCACACAAGTAAGCTAAATTAGAATTTATATCATTGACCAAAGGAAAAATAAAGTTTTCATCCTTATAAAGACCGGACGTCATTACATCAGTTTCTTCATAAAAAACATCACTAAAACTATTGCTAATGATAGTAGCTAAATCCTGTGGTGGCTCTCTGTTAGGTGACAAACACAGCAGTTCTTTAACGGCCAAAGTTCCCATCTTCTCAGCAACTTGTTTCATCACATTCTTTTGGTTGTCTCGTACAAGACCCTCGATGATCTGCTCTTTGAAAATCTCAAATCCAGGAATGTTCACTCCAGCCACATTGATAGGTTCGGCTATTCCCAAGTAGAATTTGCCTTTTCCTTCTTTGACAAAGCTTTCTTTGAGAGGTCGCACCTTTTGCAAAGCTTTCCCCTTATTCTTCGACCCCTTCTTCATTTTCTTGTTGTTCGATTCCATCTCTGTGTATCCTAATCCCTTAGTATCATTCTGGGTTTTGACATTTGGCAATCTTGGAATTCCCTGTTGGTTCTTTCCCAGCCCTAGTCCAGGTTGATATTGCATCTTTTCCATCATCCTTGCAACTCTTGGATCTATTTCAGTTCCATCAAAGATTTCAGCCACTTGGAATCCTGGAGGTGCAATCACCTGTTTCTGACTGTCCAGAATAGTCGTCACATTATTGCTCATGCTTGCATCTATAGTTACCATTTCTCCTTCATGAGGGAATTTTATCTTCTGATGCACAGTCAAGGGTACTCCTCTAAGCACATGAAACCAAAGTCTACCTAATAGTAAGGCATAAGTAACAGGAATGTCCAAGATAGTAAATTCTACCATCGACTCAATATGACCAGTTTTCACTAGGGTTTGGAATGTGCCTTCTACACTCCTTATGTTGTCATCATAAGCTCTGATTATTAAGTCTGAATTTGTCAAGTCATCAACTTCCATACCTAAATTAGGTAAGATTTTCAACGGGCATACATTGATTGCAGAACCATCATCCACCATTACATAATTGGTTTTCTTGCCTCTGACTTCAGCTGGAATAAAAAGAGCTTTATTGTGATCTACCTTTCAAGGGAAAATCTTCATCTGAGAATGTTACCGCTCCATGTTTCTTTTCAGTAACCTTCGCTATCATAGACTCTGGGGTAGCGGCAATTTCAATGCTCATTTTTTATAAGGCTTTGACAAGGGCCTTTCTATGACTGCTGGAGTGCATCAAAAGCTCCCAAATGCTTACATTTGCTTTAGCCCTCTTGAGTTGTTCAAGGATTAAATCCTCTTCCTGCCCTTCTACTAATTCTTCTTTATTAGCTTCTTCTTTTTCTATAGCCTTGTCTATTCTCTTCTCAGCTGGTTTATAACCTTTTCCACTTCTAATGACATGATTCACTTCAATGGTGTCGGTCCACACATTGTAGCCCGTGTTGTCTTTTTCATTAGAATTATACCAGATGTCAATAGTTCCAACAGTTCGATCCTTCTTTCCATATTTCTATATCTCCACCTTGCATGTTTCTTTCTTGAATGACAATTTCTCACTTGTTGGCTTATCATCCTTGAATTCATCTCCCCATCCTCCAGGCATAATTGACTTAATGGGAGTATCAAAAGAAGGCAGTTTAGAATAAAACACCTTATAGTCAAATTTACCTGAGGGTTGTCCTAATAGATCTCCTACTCCTCTAGGGGTATTTGAAAGATTAAGGTACTCAAAGGAGTTTAGCACTTCTTCCTCACTAACTCCTGAATTGATTGTCATGGTTGATGGGGGTGGTACATTTCGGTAGTTTGGGAAAGGATTATTTTTGGTGCCAGGGCTTTGGTTGGATTTTTCAAGGTCTGTGATTTTTCCAGCATCTATGAGATTTTGGATTTCATGTTTCAAATGAATGCAAGTGTCTGTTGGATGGCCGTTGACTTGATGAAATTTGCAATAAATGTTTGGGTCATAACCAGGGACATTTGGGTTTAGTGGTTTAGGAAAGGTAAGGGGCATGAGCAAACCTTTATGAATTAGGCGCTCTAGGACTTTTGAGAGCGATTGGTTGAAGTTTGAGAACCTTCTTGGTTGTTGGACAACATGTACTTCCACAACTTGACTAGTATTTCCTTGTTGTGTGCCCCTATTTTGATAATTTCTCATTCTCGTGCTCCTGGTTACCTTCTTTTTTTCATTCTCAATCTCCTCAACTTGCAACCCATCATCATATAGGTCTACAAATGACTTAGGATTCATCATCTGTAACCTCTCAACCAAATTAGGAGACACATTACAGACGATCATCCTAACTTGATCTTTCTCAGCCAACTTGTTTTTCATCAATCCTGCCTTATTCATGAACCTAGTGAGAAAATCTGAAAATGACTCATTTGGTTTTTGTTTAGTCAATTCCAAATCCTTAATAGATACTTCCAACTTAGTATTATGGTCATATTGCTTCAAAAAAGTAGTACATAACTCTCGCCAATCAGCCCTAACAGACTTTTCTAACCCATGATACCAGTTCACAGCTATACCCTCTAGAGATAATACAAACAACTTTGTTATTACAGCCAATAGAGCTTTAGTGGTGCTCATAGTTGTTGTATATTGACTCAAGTGAATCCTCGGATCTCCTGAACAATTGAACTTCTGCAGTTGAGGCATTTTGAACTTGTCTGGCAGCTTGTCACCTTCCATACACAAGATGTCATCGAAGTCAAATGAGTAGCCTAGGCCTTGCCCTCTCATCAGCTCTTTCATCTTAGACATCTTTTGATTCAGTGCCTGCATATGCTTGGATTTAAGGTCTTGAACCAGCTCAAGTGATTCTTTCTTGTCTTTCTCTACCATGTAGTTCTTGAAATCCTCGAATTTCATATCCACGGCAGGCATATTCCTAGTAGGATTCAAAGGTTGTCCCCTAACATTGTCATTGTAAGCAGGTGGATTTTCCCCAACGGGTGGAATAACAGCAGTAGATGTAGGTGGTGGCATCAATCTAACTAAAGCTTGTCTTAATTCATCTTACATCATGGCCCTCATTTCATCCATCAGTGCTCCCTTAATGTCTTCCATGGTTCAGTTTCCTCCTTATCGTTCCATTTCTTATGTCTGCCTAATTGGTATTGGTGCTGGTGCAGGTGGTGCTTCCACGTAGAGTGGATTGATATGACTTTTCTCTAATCTGCTAAGGATCTCTTTTACGATTGATTGTGGACTTGAAGTAGCTCTCTCCAGTCTGCCACCTTTTTGTTTCTAAACACAGGATGACTCAGATGACTCTATAACGGCTACAAGACAAAGTGTTAGTATGATGCACTATCTATACGTGATGCATGTATGTATGATGCACGTGCTATGCAACAAGTAGCAAGTAACAAGTTTAGTTAAGTATCAAGTCAACTGTACAACATACATCCTTCCAACCTTATTTCTCCCACACACGAATTCAATGGTGAGTCTCTTTCCTAGGATTTTTGGTCTGAGCTTAATATCAACAGGGGATATCAAGAACCGACGTGCATGCCAAATCTCTCAAAGCAATTAAAAACATAGAAATAATATTTCTAGATATAAAAGTGAAGTCCAATCTTTATTAGTCCAAATGGCCTTTTAAAGTTTGGGCTTGGGCCTTTATAAATAGAAATACCTCATGGCAACATACATAAGCAATTTGGGTGGATCCTCAAGGAAGTTACTAAGCCATTATATGAGATGGGTCCGGTGAAAAGGTCAAGGTTCCCTTAGCAAGATGCCCTCCTTTAAGACTTGAGTTACAGGCTAAGGTCAGACGGGCCCGGCATCCTTTGTAAACTCGAGAGAAGACTACCCCCCTTTAGACTTGGGTCACAGACTTTGGTCAGATGAGCCCGGTAACCTCTCTTGAACTGAGTTAAGGCTAAGAGTGATGGTTAGCCAATCTATAATCCCATAAAGCTAGTGGAATCATGGAACCATAAACCAACGCCATCGGCTAATAGGGACATGCAAGAATAAAATATCAATTAATAAAGTAATTCTAAAGAACACAAGTAGAATCAGTATCTCTTATCCCCAGTGGAGTCGCCACTGTAGACGGCGGGGTTTAGCGCGAGTCCAAGTTTATTGCAACCGCGACACTATTTAAGCTCAGGACTCGAGGGAACACACTACTATATAACAAAGATATAGCGTGGAGATGAGGAGTCGCCACCCAAGGTAATAACTGGGACAATTCGATGGTGGTGATAATTCTCTAAAAGAAAGTTAGCACCACAACCAGGAAGATTCTAGATACGGAATGCCAACTTCGTTCAGTCTCATGTTCATTTAGAATTAGTTTATGAATCACTATCTTATCCTCTATTTACATGCAATTTCATATAAACCCTTATTTCAATAAACAACTCCAAGGCAAACTAGTCATGAAAAAACATATAAACAATGCATTCATTTAATCTTATAATCCCCTAAGGTTAGTCTAATCTACATTGATTTTAATTAAATGAGATAAATCTACATGTTTTAATTTACAAGTGAGTCTAAAAGACTAATGGGCCTAATTCCTACTCAATTTTAAATTAATGAGCCTAAATCAATTTATTTTAATTCTAAAAATGGACCTAAGTCTACAAATTATGGAAAAGGTTATAAATTAGTGGGCTTAATTCTACATCTTTTAAATCTAAAGTGATCATAATTCTACAAGTTATGAAAAAGGCTTTATTTAATGGGCTATGTCTAAGTTAATTAAATTAAAACTAAGGTGGGCCTATATCTAAATTAACTAAATGGGCCTAAATTATTTCTTAACCTAAAATCTAATCAATTATGAGCCTAAAGATGCATTTTAATTAATTAACCCTAAAACCTAATTAAATTAGTAAACCTATTTAAAGGAAATGTGAATCTAGTTACTAACCTAAAAATTATGAGCTTAAAAGAAAACACAACAAAACATAATGATAATCATAAAAATTAATAAATCAAATTAAATATTTAAACATAAAAGTAATTAAACGAACAATCAATTTAAACATATAAAAAATAAACACAATAAATTAAACCAAATAAATCAAATTAAATAAAATATAAAACAAAATTAAACAATTAAAGCATAAAACAATTAAAACATGCATTCAAATATTTCTAACCCTAATTTAAATTACATGCAACCTAAAAATTACTAAAGCCACCATTAATTTTAATTAGAGTTTTACCAAATTAAACCTAATTTACTAATTAATTTTAAAAACAAACAAATAAACTAAACTAAGAAACTTTATTATGATCCCACTAATGGGGTTATTACAATTTATAAAATAAAAACTGCTAAATAAATTAAACCAATAATAGAAAAAACAAATAAATAAATAAAAAATTATAATAATAATGAAGAGAACAAACTATGTTGTATCCATGTCTTTTATGGGTTTTTGTGAATTGGTTTGGATCTCCATGACTACTCCATAATTGTGAATCTTCCACAAAATTTAAGAAGAAAAGAAAGAAAAGAAAGAACAAAATTAGAATGAATAAATAAATAAAAATACGGAATAAAACAAAAGGAAATAAAAATTAAAAGAATAAACAAATAAAGAAAAGAAAAGGGATGAAGATGAATGTGATGTTGTTTGATTTCTCCTCAGAGTTTTTAGTTTAATTCACCGTTTGGTTGCTTGAAATCAAATCCTTGAATTGATCTTCCTTCTCAATTGCTTGCTCTTGAAAACGAAAAGAAAATATATTTTTTTTGCTGTATAATTTTCTAACTCAAAAGCTCTTCCCTTTCTATGTAAAACTATACACTTATATAGAGGATGTAAACCTAGAAATTTTAGGTTACGTGAATTGCTTTCCTCCTATAATTTGATAACAGGAGACAAAATCCTTCTAAAACTAGGATACAAAATCCTTTTTAAGCTCTATAAAACAGCAATAATCTATGATTATCACTTAACAGAGTCATTATCTAACACCGATTTTGTTTTTGGACCAATCAAAATCAAGAAAAATTAATTTTGGAAAATTAACACTGCTCAAAACAACGCCGGAAATCGATCGGGAGTGTGTAATTTTGATCGGAATTGTGCATTTCTGAACGGAAATGTGGAATTCCGATCGGAAATATGTAATTCTAATTGGATTTTTATAATTCGGCCCCCTTTTTGAATTTTCTAAATTTTAAAATTGACCCACAAAAAGCAAGAATTTTGTTCAATTAAGTCCTAAAAACTTGGCAATCAAGTCTTTGAGATTCAAGAATCGAAATTCGAGTACCAATTTTAATTGATTTTTCATTACTGGATCCTCATCACATCCACAGTCAAGTTATCCCAGAATTGGGTGCTGCTTACAACATGATCATCCACATATGGTTGGTTAGAGTTTGTTACCACTTACATATCTGTGCTAGCCATGTATAGGTATGGCGTGCAGTGGCCCTAGTTAGTTATATGTAGGGATGAGGGATTAGCCAAAATGAAATTCATTACTTGGAGTGAACCGAGATAAGATCCTATACTATTTAAGTTGCTCTCAATGAATAAGAACCTGGCTAGGTCAAACTTGACTTATTGAAAAAGCATTTCGGTACTAGAAAGGAGTTTCTAGTAGAAGTCATGTTGTATCGAGAATTGAATGGAAGATGAGGTCATATGATTGCGGTAATTAGAGTTTGACTTAACTATGACTCTAGTTGATGTCAAGATCTTGTAATGAAGGAACATTGAGTGCACAGTAATTATGTTCTATCGTTCTTGTGAATCTATGGATAATCTTCATTTCCAATTATGTAGTCATGACATCTATGCTATGGGTCACTCAAGACTTATGAGAACTAAATGTGATTAACTAGGATTTTCACATTTAGATTGGAAAGAGTTTCCTATAATATTAAGAGTTAATATTATTTCCCATTTCCGTTTGGACTTGAAACTAGTAAGTCACACACACAAGAGTTCCACTGATAGTGATAATTATTAATTTAATTATTAATTAAAGTGTTTAATTAATTAATTAAATTAATTGAATTGGATTTGTGCATGTGTGGGGATCTAGCGTATTCTGAAATCTAATTCAAAGGTTAGGACCATTAATTATATGATTAAATATTAATTTGGATTTAATTTAATGTGTGATATTAAGTTTAAGGACCAAATTAATATTTTCCACCAATGCTAGTTTGGATATGGGCCATGAGATGGGCCATACATATGTAGCTTAATAGATGATGGATGGGCTTGGATACTTATGTGTATTAGAGAGAAGGGATTTATTTAAGTGTTAGATAAACCTGACAATATTAAAAGGTGTTGTAGAGATGGGCCTATTTAAGAGTTAAATGAGCCTAAATAGTTAAAGCCCACTTACTAAAAGAGGTGCCACATAAGTAAAAGCACGTGATGCTCACATTGTAGCCATGTAGGCACAGAATCTTCATGCAATGTGATTGCTTGAAGGACACTATGACAAGGTTTTATAAGCATACGCCTTTAGTTAGTGGAGAATCTCTACATACATGAGGTTGCTTATTTTACACTTAAATTGAAAAAGTAAATGGAAAATCTCTACATGCATGAAGTTGCTTGTTTACACTCAAAGTTAAAATGTAAGTTAATAATCTCTACATGTATAAAGTTACTTATTTACACTCAAAGTTAAAATTTAAGACGATGATATGCAAGCATGTTGCATCATGCGGACTTCTATGAGCACCGAAATCCATCAGCAACATGAGAAGTACACCAGTGTAAAGGAAATCCTACTACACTTACAAGAGTTGTTTGATGAGCATAGTAGGACCTCTGAATATGAGATTTTTAATTGGCTTTTTCGTGCTATGATTAAGGAGAGAGAGCCAAGAGCCAAGGATATGTTTAAAATCATACATTATGATGTTTGTGGATTATTTAGTGAAATGGCTAGAGGTGGTTTCTAATAATTTATAGCCTTTATAGATGATCTATCAAGGTATAGACACTTGTTTCTTATAAAGGACAAGAGTGAATCAGATGAAAAGTTCAAGAAGTTCAAAGCCAGATAGATAACAAAATCGAGAAAGTATAAAACTTGAAGATCGGATCAAGGAGGTGAATACTTAAGTACCAAGTTCATTGAGTTTCTTAAGGAAGATGGCATTGCACCGCAACTCACACCTCTTAGAACACCTTAAATGAATGGTGTATCGAATTGGCATAATCATACTTTATTGGATATGGTACGTTCAATGATGAGCTACATTGATTTTCCTATCTCACTTTAAGGTTATGCACTCCGAATGGCCTTCTATATCCTTAATCGTGCTCCATCCAAGTCTGTTTCTACTACACCATATGAGATATGGCGCACCGATTCTTAAACATGTTAATATTTGGGGATGCCCAACTTTTAGCAAAAAGTTAAAATTAAACATGTTGGATGTGAAATCAATTAAAGGATAATTTTTTAGATATCCTAAAGATAGTTTAGGTATTGCTTTTATCTTCATGTTGAACAGGTAGTTCTTGTAAGAAAATATGCTAAATTCCTTGAGAAAAAGTTTTTTAAGGAAGGTGGTAGCGAAAAAAGATAATGTTAGATGAGGAGTCATCTAAGGAAGCCCAATAAATTGATAAAATGGACATTGATAAACCTGAAGAGTCTATTCCAATTAAGAATATCATCATACAAACTCCTAAAAGGTCAAATAGGGTATCTTGTCCTCAAGAGAGATACAGTTTTCTCCATGATATGCAGGAGTTGCATGTGCATGAAGAGATCATTCATGTTAACGATCCTACTACATATATGATAAAGATTCATCAAGATGGCTTGAGGCAATGAGAACCGAAATGGATTCTATGTATGCAAACCAAGTATGGACCCTTGTTGACCCTCTTGAAGGCATAATACCTATTGAGTGTAAATGGATCTTTAAGAGAAAGATTGGTATAGATAGGAAGGTAGAGACCTATAAAGTTAGGCTTATAGCAAAAGGGTTTTGCCAAAGGAAGGGGTCGATTATGAGAAGACCTTCTCGCCGGTAGCCATGCTTAAATCCATTCGGATTCATCTTACTATAGCCACACATTATGATTATGAGGTTTGGCAGATGGATGTCAAGATCGCCTTCCTTGACGGTCATGTTAAGGAAGAGATTTTCGTGGAGCAGCCTAAGGGTTTTGACCATGACTCTAGCTGATATTGGGATCTTGTAATGAAGGAAAATTGAGAGCATGGTAATTATGTTCTATATTTCTTATGAATATATAGATAATATTCATTTTAAATTGGGTAATCGTGACATCTATGCATGGGGTCACTCACGACTTATGGGAACTAAATGTGATTAATTGGAATTTTCACATTTAGCTTGGAAAGATTTCCTTATAATATTAAGAGTTAATATTATTTCCCATTGCTATTTGGACTTAAACCTAGTAAGTCACACACAAAATATTAACACCAATAATGACAATTATTAATTTAATTATTAATTAAAGTGTTTAATTAATCAATTAAATAACAGAATTGGATTTATGCATGTGCGGGGGTCTAGCATATTCTGAAATCTAATTCAAAGTTTAGGACTATTAATTATATGATTAATTATTAGATTGGACTTAATTTAATATGTGATATTAAGTTTAATGATGAAATTTATATTAGCCACAAATAATAGTTTGGATAAAGGCTATGAGATGGGCCATATATATGTAGCTTAATGGGTGATGGATGGGCTTGGATATTTATGTGTATTAGAGAGATGAGCTTTTATTTAAGTGTTAGAAAAAAGGAGTTGTAGAGATTGCCTATTTAAGAGTTAAATGAGCCTAACTAGTTAAAGCCCACTTACTAAAGGAGGTGTTACATAAGCAAGAGAATGTGATACTCATGCTTACATGGCGGCCACCTAGGCACATGTTTTCCATGCAATGAGATTGCATGATGGACACCATGGCAAGGTGTCATAAGCATGCACCCTTAGTTAGTGGAGAATCTCTATATGAATGAGGTTGCTTATTTTATATTCAAAGTGAAAAAGTGGACAATCTCTATATGCATGAGGTTGTGTATTTTACACTCAATTTGAAAAAGTAAGTGGACAATCTTTATATGCGTGATGTAGCCTAAGTTTCACTCAAGTGAGTTAAGGATCTTTACATATGCAAATTAGTCTCTCACATATACAATAAGTTAGTGGATGTCCTTTACTCCACTTACCACTTCACATTAGAGACATTCAAAACACAATAGAGATAACAAGAGAGAGTTATCAACAGTTGAGTTTTTTCTTATTCTTTTTAAGTGTAGTAAGTGAAATACAAGAGTTGTGTTTCATACGTTAGCCCTTAGTCATCATCCATAGAGTTTAGGATGTGTAAGAATTGTTGTGAGCAATGTGATTTATTGGGGGGGGGGGGGGATCTATTAGAGGGGTTAATCGATGTGGAAAGCAGTTTTTTTGTTAGGGACTTATCTGATTTAGGAGATTTTAATTTGCTTCGGGAGGAAGCGAGGGTTTTACTGTTTTGGAGTCGCTACCGATCCCTCGGGAATGTAGGAACAATTTTAGGAGTTAAGTGAAAATCATTCCCATATTAGAGATTTTGAGTTCGGGAAGTAATTTTATACTTGGCTGCTTCTCATTAGGTAAGACCCATTACAGGCTCACATTGCCCTAGTTTTAGTATGACAATTTATACATGTACATCCACTATAAAACAAAGTAGGAATGAAGAAAATAGGAAGTATTTGCAATTGTTACATGGCTTTCTTTCTTATTAAATACATATTAAAGATAAAAATGTGAGAAAGTAAATCTAGTCCTAGATCTAATAAAACACCTGCAAAATAGAAGTTAACACAAATATGTGCACTGCATCCAGTCATTCACACGAATAACAGATTTATAGAAAATGGTTGCATAATATCATGATAAAAAAAAAGCACATATGAGCATTCAATTATGCATTTTTAGAGAAAATACGGTAAAATCATGTGAAACAAACATAACAATAAAAATGATGCTTCTAGATGACAATAGAAAATGATAAATATGTTAAATCTCAAAGATGGTTGAATTTGGAATATTTATCATCATGGGATCCACGAATGATATTTCTAGCCCAAAAATATGATTTTTATACAATTAATGCGAAGTTTGTGGGGTAAATTCTCTGAATGGTGCCAAAACTTTGCACTTGATTACAAAATGGTACCATTACTTCAATTTGTATCTTTTGGGTACCAAAACATCGATTTTAGTTGCACCGGGAAGTCCTGAAAACATAATCAGGCTAAATTTGATGACGTGGCAACCAGAAATGCCCCGTTAGCAGCCACATTGTATACCACATTGACAAACTGTTGCAACTTGTTTGATGTTTTGCTTTTCGGACCAGTTGAGAGAATTCTAAAATAATCCAACTTTGAACAAGCAGCATCATTAACTTAAGCTTTTTTTTTTTTGTTTTTTTTTTCACTTTTTGTTTTTAATTGCTGACGTGTCATACGATGTGGCTGCTGACGGGGCATCTCTGGTTGCCACGTCATCAAATTTGGCCTGATTGTGTTTTTGGGACTTCCCGGTGCAACTAAAATCGATGTTTTGGTACCAAAAAGATACAAATTGAAGTAATGGTACCATTTTGTAATCGAGTGCAAAATTTTGGTACCGTTCATGGAATTTACCCGAAGTTTGTGATTATGGTGCAAATTGCATTTCAAATTGAAAAGGAAATAACATGGATTTTGAGATGGATGTTTGGGGTTCAACTCTTATCGACTCTGTACTGAAAGTTATAATGCTTGCAAAAATAGCAGTAATTATGAATTCTATGCAATTATTATAACCTCAGTACAGAGTTAACAATGATATGAATTTCATGCAGAATGATGTAATTCTTATGAAAAGATCGATTTTATGCCAAATATGTAGAAATGGGGTTTTGTGTGAAGATGACAAAAATTGCGATTTTGGTACTAAGGATGCAATAAGATCATAAAAATGCAATTGCCATGCAAAAATGATATTTTGTAATGGAAAAATAATTTTTTGATCCAAAAATGAAAACTTTTATATGAAAAATGTGGCTTTTAACATAAAAATAAAAAAAACTTTACACCAAAATGTAATTTTTAATGCCAGAACGTAGAGTTTATGTCAAAATATAATTTTTAATAATTAGATGCAAAAAGAACTTTCAATGAATGATGCAAAAATCAAGTCAAAATTATAAAAATTTTTTATTTTAGTGTAAACATGATATATATATATATATATATATATATATATATATATATATACACTTTACACCAAAATGTAATTTTTAATGCCAGAACACAGAGTTTATGTCAAAATATAATTTTTAACAATTAGATACAAAAAGAACTTTCAATGAATGATGCAAAAATCATGTCAAAATTATACAAATATTGATATATATATATATATATATATATATATATATATATTGGTAAGATTCGCATTTCAAGCTAGAAAATACAAAACAACAAAATTACAAAATGCAAATAAAACAACAATTTTCAAATTTCATTTTTGTAATTATTTAAAATACATTGGGCTTGACCCCAAGTAGGTCTTTTGTAATTATGTATATACACATTGGACTCGGCCGCAAGTATCTTTTTTTTGTAATTATGTATGTACACATTGGACTTGGCCCTAAGTAGTAAAATATTTATATTTTTCTTCTATTTGAATTTGTTTCTAGCCCAGCCATAATTTGGGCCCAACTGAACCTAACCGTTAAACCAAACTGATATTACCAAAATATTCAATATACCTAACTAATCATTTCAATTGAATTTTCGATTCGGTTCGGTATACCAAATACCTTCTAAAAAACTAATAAAAAATTAGGGTTCTTAACGTAAATATACCAAAAAAAAAATCTTTCAAAAAAAGCGTTGACCGAGAAAACTTTCAAACATAACTTTACAAAATTAATTCTTTCAAAAATAGACCTTCCTTTATTTCTCTGCTCTCTTTCTCTCACGCGCTCTCTCTCTCTCACTCTCTTTCTCTCATTCACTCTCTATGTCACTTAACATAAAATTTCCACACAAAATTGAGATTTTATGTTTTAATCACAAAGAAATTGTTTAGTCTTTGATTTATTCATAACAAGGAAAGCAAAGAAATAGCTAAATATGTGAAGTGATTTAGAGAGAATTCAGTTGGCATTCCTCTTCAAGAAACCTGGTTTGTAGAGTTGTTCTTCATCTGAAACAGTGTTATTCGACTTGGATTCTTCAAGTATCTCTGCTACAATAAAAAAAAAAGGAAAAACCCCTTATGTGGCCCTCAAATTTTCATGGTTTGTTTCATTGAGCCCTTATACATTTATTGTGTTTTGAAAGACCCTTAAAAATTTATTTGATACACATCAAACCCTTAAACATTTATTTGATACATCATCAAACCCTTAAACATTTATTTAATACAGCATCGAACCCTTAAATATCAATTCTATTTTCCGTTTTTTTGTTAAAAAAAGGTTCCTTTTTTTGTTAAAAAAAGGTTCAATGTTGTATTAAATAAATGTTTAAGGGTCTTTTAGAACGCAATAAATGTATAGGGGCTCAATGAAACAAACGACATAAGTTCAAGGGCCACATAATGGGTTTTTCTAAAATGGAAAAAAAAATTCCATATCAGGCCATGTTATATATATATTTTTTTGGTATGTCCACGAGGTGTCCTGGATAGGCCCCAACTATGGGAGGCACCTTTAAGCCTATATCACATCTAGACTAATCTCCGCTCGCACTGGTCAGCCCGCGAAAGGGTAAAGTGCTCCCAATCAAGACATTTCCATACATGAAGTTCAAACCCCCGACCTTCACTTAAGGGATGAGAGTACCGAACCACTCATACTAACCCTGATTGGTATCAGGTCATTTTATATTGCTTTGTAACCTTTGAAAACAAATAATTACCTTCATCTTGTTTTGATCATCCTCTTGCGTTTGAAGATCTTGTTTTGTCATTTTCTTTGTAATTTGCCTTCCTTTTTATGGCGAGAACTTTGATATTGGCGGGAAGTTCTTTGAATTGATTCTGAATCTTTGAGGTTCTTGTGGATTTGGGTTGTTCTTTTTTTTCTTGTTTTAATCTGTAAATATAAAGAGTCTTTCTTTTTTTTATTATTTTTTTCATTTTTATGGCAAACCCATCTGGTAGCCATCTTCAACAGCAAGATACAAATCATGTTGTTGCTTCTTCTTTTAATGGTGTTAATACTAATAATAATAATCCTACTAATGGACATGGGAATTCAGGGTGTGAGAGTTCTGGTACAAACTTGAAACATAACCCTGGTGTCTCTAAAAATTGGAGCTTGAAAGAGCATACAATACTTAAAGAAGAATTAAATAAGTTCGTTCTTTTTCTTTTTGGAAGCTTCTTGTAGCTTTTCTTGGATTGGGTTCTTGAATTTGTTTAGTCTTTGATTTATTCATTTCTATTTCTTATTATTGAATTGGGTTCTTTGCCACTTATCTGAATTTTGATTTATTGTTGAGCTCTGCATTATTAACTTTGGTACCTTG